>JAUBNY010000185.1:4226695-4246896 GCA_032275445.1 Crypturellus soui
GGCTGAGAGGGGATCTGATCAGTGTCTATAAGTACCTCAAGGGAGGCAGTGAGGAGGATGGGGCTGGCCTCTTTTCACTAGTGGCCACCGACAGAACTAGAGGAAATGGCCACAAACTGAAGAACCAAAAGTTCCACAGGAACTCAAGGAAACTCACTGTTTCCTAACAGTGGGAGTGACAGAGCACTGGAGCAGGCTGCCCAGAGAGGTTGTGGAGTCTCCTTCTCTGGAGATCTTCAAAACCTGCTTGGATGCAGTCTTGTGCACTAGGTGGCCCTGGGTGTGCAGGGGGGTTGGACTAGATGACCTCTAGAGGTCACTTCCAACCTTAGGCATTCTGTGATTCTATCATTCTATGATATGGTCCCTCATTCCTTACAAGTTCATTCATTTTTCACTAATGACAGTGTTTGTGAACACTGATCGTAGTAAACACATTGTACTGGTGTAAAGAAAACAAATAATGCTGTAATACATGCCATGTGGCAACATGTTTTAATCCAACTGTAGTAAAGAATCCTTTTTGAAAGAGAAAAGGCTGGAAAAAGTAATAAGCTAGTATTCAACACTGCAGTTTGTAGGATCTTCTGAGAGATGCTGAGCTTGTACTGCCTATTAACTCTGTTTTTTTGTTTTCTGAATATATGTTTTGCAGTCTTAAAGTTTACAAAATTTATGTGAGGCCTCTTTTCATATATAAGTCTCTTATCCACTACTATTACACAACTATGAGTGACCTAATGTGTTGGAAACTTTGTTTGTACAAATGTGTCTAAACAATTTTTAAGATAAGGAGAATTATGTTTAATATTTGCTAACCTATGTACAGTTTGCTATTTAACTGAAGCACCTACAAATTCAGTGAATGTAATTGCTCCACGCCAGGTTTGCTACAACTTGTCACACTATGCAATGCTCACAAAATTTTCTGCATTAAGAATACTTAGGAGAGAAAGGAAAATAGTGCTTAATAGCTGTAAAAACATTTGCATTAGGCAGCCTATGTTTACCTAAAATGGCTAAGACCAGCAGGACTGTCATGGTTAATTTTCTATAAAAAATATCATCTCAGTTCACTACTTTGGTGGCAGAATGTGTATTCTAAGCAATTTTTGGTAGACGCTCAGTGTCCCACAAAGGGAGAAGACGCTACTAATCTGTATTAAATTGTGGATAAATGCCTAAAAATGTGGCATCTTTCTCCTCATGTTCCTGATTTCAACACAGAAGTGGCTGGTAAAGCAATAGCCTGCATATCAGCACTTCTGTCCTCCAAGTGTCTAGTCACCACTACACCTATCTTACAATCACTTCAAAACTTGTCATAAGCATTTCTATTAGAAGAGCTGAAATAGATAGTAAAATGCTCATTCTTGGATGTCTAGTTTCTCAGTTTCTGAGGTAGATTTTGAAACCCATGATGAGTTCTGAGGTACCACAATTCCATTATCAGCCTTCATACTGTCCTGCTTGTCCTTGTCTTATTCAGATAGCATATGTCAGAGTTAATAAATGTAAAATAATGTTGATGTTTCTAAAAAAAGGTTAGTGCCAGTAATTTTATTTGGAGATGTTTCTAATGGACAGACATAAGTATTATAAATAGATTAAAGTAAAAGTAAACTTATGAAAGAACTTTTAATGAGAATGCAACATAGCTGTTGGAAAAGAAAAATCCAGAGAACTAAGTAATTCATAAGTAATTCTTCCTGTATAAACAGATTGTCACAGAAATCCCTCAAGTGAAAAGTTATATTACAAAAATTATATATGTTTTTGGAAAGTCTTCAATGTACATTCTATGCCTTTGAACTTTTCAATTAAAAGATATCCTAGAGTTTTGTCTGTGTTTTTAACTAATTTGTTGCAATTAGAACACTTTTTTTCCTTCTCGTTTTATTTTTTTCTCCCTCTTGGACAAAATTTCATCCTTCACATTTGATATTAAAGCCTGTCCTGTTCATTCCAGCAAAGCAGACACAGATGAGCTCTAACACATTTTCACAGGAGCATTCTCATGCATGTGCAGAACAGATTTAATTGAAAGGCAGTAAGAGATATCATATCATTTACCTTGCAGCTGGAAGCAGAGGAGACCTCAATAAGAATTCATTCTATATTACTCAGATTTGAAAGGAGATCTGGTGCATTAAAAAATAGAACTTAGAAGAACTGGGGCTAGAATTTTTTTATTAGGAATATATTTTCTTTAACAGTCACATAAGAATAATATCAGACAATAGTGTTATATTTTCACATCTCAGCACTTAATTAAAATATTCTCTTAAGTCATGATTTTTGAATAGAAAAAGAATGAAATATTCATGATTTTAAAATACCATTTTTTAAAAAGATATTTGCTATTAAATTAGTAACTAATAATATTTTTCAGTTTCATGATAAAAATTATATACAAGATAAATCTTAAAGAACTTCTTCACAACAGAAATCTATTATACCTTATCTTTCCAAATGTTGTGTTATATACTCAGAATGTCAGATATAGCTCCCAACCCCTTCTTCCCAAATTTTTCTTCTCAATGAAGAAGAGATTCTTCAGTCTCTTTCAATAACAATAATCTTCTCATCTTTCTTGTGCATAATTGATGTAGGCTAGAGGAGGTTGGCTGACCAGGGTAAAAGGTGTTGGGCCAGTTATTAGCCGTTTTAAATAGTAGATTTAAATCAGATGGATTTTTGGTTAAAATTACTTTTTTTTTCAAAAACATTTCTTATATCTTAAAATATGTTTCCTTGATTTTGCTAAGCAAGAATGTATCTGCATTGAATGTATTATCTTTGCTGCTTAGAGTCTTTGTGGTAACAGAAGTATTAGTCTTGAAGTAAATCATATTAAGGAGGTTTGATGTTAAATAAATAAATTAAGGATGCTGCCTGACTGAATTTCCAGTCATACTTGATGTAATGTATGAAAAATAATTCATTTTATAAATGCAGAGCATTATATTTCCCTCTCTATAACATAGCCTCTTTTTTTTTTTTTTGTTATCACAAAACTTGGTTTGTTCAAACCACTATGATTCAAATTCTGCCAAACTAGCAAAATTACATTGGTAGTTGCTAGCAGATGAAGAAAATAAGATTCTTCAATAGGAGATAAACAGGAAAGAATTTATTTAATTCTGGAAAAGAATATGTAAGTTGACTTTGTCGATGCATTAATTTACAATCTTTTAAAATAACATTTTACATCCAAAAGTGTCATAGTATTTGAATTATGCATTTTTGTTATCTGAAACAAAAATGAAACTTTTTCAATAGTAGTTTCTGGAAAAAAAAAGTTTTCTTTTCCCATACATGATGTCTGATAGAATGGGGTATCTCAATACAGAATGCTTTCTGACTGAAGAAGGTGAGGATGAAAGATAATATTTGGATTAATTTTGGACAGTGGTTGGAAATTTTGTCCAATTTCAAGAATAACCCTGATGATATAACATGTGCTGTTCTCTCTTTTGGTAGATCTCTCTACATATTCACTAAAACTGAAAAGAGGCACATATTTGTTCAATCTCAATGTATTTCTGTGCATGGTGAAAATCATATACTACCAGGTTATTGTTATGTTACTTAATATTTTATGCTTAAATCTGCAAGAGGGAAAAACGTATTGAACAAACTTTAAATTGTTAATTATCGTGTTCTAGGAGTTAAAGAAAAAGGCTTTAATTTCTTCAGTATATTTTGAGGAGCTTGTAGTACACTGTGGATATCTTCAAACAGTCCAAAGAAAACAGGCCTCCATTCTCCTTTAGTGGAAAACTTACCTATTTAAGATCTGATTTAAGAAAACTGTGTTCTTAAAAATGTAGAGAAGGATCCTGCTAAACAGAATTTTAGCTCATCCTCATTTAATCTGGAGAAATAATTCACCGAAAGTGCAGGGAGAGTAAGGGGAACAAAAAAAAAATAAGAGAACTGAATGTGAATGTTCTTACTAATTATCGAACAAAAACTCTGTGAATTTCTGTTAGTCATGGTGATATATCAAAATCCATGATGAAATGAAAGAACTACTAGAGTACTTGTAGATAATTCTGTTTGTTTTGTATAGTGCTCTGCCTAATTAAAAAGCAAAACAAATGCTCAGGAATTAATAAATTTGAGCTTTTATTAGAAGAATGCAGAACTTTGCCATAGCCATTAACAGATTCTTCTGTATACAAATATCACTCACAGTTATTTTTAGAGACACATCACACTGATAGATCAGTTTTGCTTTAAGAGCTTTTTGGTAATTAATTATCATCCTCATTCTCGTTGGCCCAGATGCATTGAATCCTTACCAGTATGAAGATGTTGTTCATTATCTACCCATATCTCCATAATTTTTGATACAAGATCTTATATATAGGAGACTTTACATTATGGTTTATCATGATGTCCAGAAATCTTGCCACTACCTCAGGTTTAAGTTCAAATACGTATTGTAAAAGCTAGCTTTTTCCATTGAACTGAAAGCTAAGAACCAAGTTACAGTGCGATAAAGACTTCATACTGTGTTTAATGCTAATGTTAAGAGATAGTAAGAGTTAACTTGATCAAAGAGTTAACTTGATCAAACGTGTCATAACAAACCATTTGTACTACTCTCAGGGAAACTCAACGCAAATTATGTAAGTTCCCCTATGGCACTGAACAGCATTTTACATGGTTGAAATACAGCAGATGGTGCTCAAGAAGGGAAAAAAAATCAAGTATACTGTATAATTTTGCAAATTAAGAAGAATGAATGTTGATGATATTTATTTAGTTGGTTGATCTTTTCTTTTTGCATGTTTAGACCAACTACAACAAAGCTGCACTAAGTGCCCCCCTTTTTGAAAAACCCTTAAAAATGGATTTTATAAACCCAAAAAAGAGTGCAGAAAGAGAAAATAGGAACATGCACCATCTTTACAGCAAGAAAAGAAATATTTAGGATATTTTGAAGCAGGACAATAGTGTAAATTTCAGTGTTTTTATGAAGTTTATTTGGATTTTATATCAAAAGTGAGAAACACAAAGGAGACTAGAGTGCATAGCTTGCAAAGAGCAAATTACCAAGTATTTTAAAATCTAAATCTTTTTTGAAGGATGAGCTGTGTAATTATTGGTAGATTCATGCTCTTTCTGTATGCTATCACGCACTTCACCAAATATATTTTATTTTTATTAGCTTTACTCTCTTTTGTCCTTTGCTACTTTCACACATGACAGCACTGTCACACCATAAATTTTCCTTCTGATTGTATCTGCAGAATTCCCCCTTTCCCTTAGCAGGCAGAATGTACCATCTACTCCAAGGACACTGATAAGGCCATTCCTGCTAATCAGCTGGAGGGAAACTCCCCAGGGAATACATTCAGCAAAGAATGTATTCTTTCAGTCCAAAGAGCTTTAACAAGACATCACCTATAAAACACCTGATCACCCTTGAACTGATTATTATAACACGTTAAACTTCTGCTTCTGCCCTTCCAGCAACCTAAGCCTCAGCTAGGATATTTATATTTAGTGGTTTCTTTAAGTTAAAGGATTGCTAGACTGATAGATTGCTGTGGTGGATTTATCTGTCAATGTCCTCTACCTGCTGTAGTTATCATTCATTTTTAGCTATATGCATGCTTGTGTATAGTTGTGCTATTTTTATCTTCTCAGGTCTTCTCAACCTGGTATGAAGTAAATATGCCCTTCACATTCCTCTTCCTTGATTATTAACAGGTAGATGCCAGAAAGTATTTAATAACATTCATCTCATATACACAGGTGTCAAAAAGAGACTGTTTCTAATGATTTCCCAGATCCTAATTTGCTGTCATCTTCTTATTCTTTCTTGATGCAAGAAATTTTGCCTTCTTGCTACAGAAAAAAACATATCTTCTGGGCTATCTGTTGCTTAGGAAAGTGTTCTTGCAAGTTAGACTTAGCCTGCTAGAAAACTTCATGCTAACAGATCATTTGACAATGGTAACTACTTTCTCCAATTTCCTATAACAGCATCTTAAATTTCTTAAGAACAAATAGGTATCTACTGTCTGTCATGTTAACTCTGTTCTTCCTTTTCAACTTAATCCCACATCATCTTATATTTTACATTAATCTTGATGAGGACAAAGTGCTGGCCTATTTCTATTATGTCTGTATTGTGTGAAATAACTATTGCTATGTTGTGGGAGAATTTGTGAAGCAGTGCTACTAGTGTAGCAACGAAACAAGCTACAAGGCATAAACTGGGTTTATCTACAGCAGGTTGCTGATTTGTACTAGTAAAGTATGAATCTACTGACTGTCACAACCAACAAGTGTGTCTTATCCTGATGTTGATATAGTTTGCTATTGCCCCAACTTAAAGCATAAGACCCTGCCTGACCTATACCTTAGTAGACTCACTGAAGAGATCTTGATCACTGACTCAGAATCTGTGTTTCAAAAAATTCTTATTTTAGTGAAAGACAGATTTCTTAGGTTTGTGTGCCTGGATTTGTCTTTGCAGTGTCAGATATAGATAGTACGTTGGGCCACTCTGTTTCTGAAAACATTTACTATTTTTCCCTTTACTACTATCTTCTTACATGTGTTTTAATTTTACATGATATCGCCTTCTGAAGTAATCCTTCTACATGTTCTTCCTGTCCCTATGCTACCATGCTTGTAATCACTCTTGTAGGAATGCTTGTTGGCTGATAAAACTCCCATCCATAAACACCCACAAGGCATGCCCACAAAGCAATAACTAAATCTTCAAGCAGAAATACAAGTCATTGTAAGAGACTGGTGCATTATTCTTCAATTTGTTTACTTATGCATATTTGAAATAGTATCTTTCTCATATAACAAAAAAAACTCCCTTTTTTTTCCCTCATACTAGCTTTGATTTGCTTATAGGAAATGGGATATTTAAAGGCTTTGACACAAGAATCAGAACTCTAAATTCTCACAGAAGGCATTTTCCTAGCTCATTTGTTGAAAGAGGGACTTCTACTTTTCTGTGTTTCCTTCATGCTTAATAATCTTTCTAGAAAGAAATGAAAATAGGAAAAAAAAAGATAATCTTACATTTAAGATTATCTGTTAAAAATAATCCTAAATACCAACCTGAGAATTCATTTCATTTTCATTTCTTCCCAACATACCTTATTAGACTGATGAAATAGGAAAATTAAATATATATATGGTGCTTTCAATCTGTTAATAAAAATAGAAATCTAACGAAATCTATGGTTTTAGGTTGTTGTTACAGCTATTCTGAAAGCATTTATACCAATACAGTGTGAATTTGAAGAGCTCCCTTGTGTCACTGAGACTGTTATAGTTGTATAATCTATCACAAAAAAATAAAACCCATAGCTATATATGACCTATTATAGAGACAGAAAAACAAAACTTGATGTAAAGTAATTTAAAGGACTTATGTATTCTCATTACAATACAGGATTAAAAAAAAAATCCAAAATCTGTTTTCTGAGTAAGTGCACTAATTACAACTCTGAAGAAATAATCTTCTGCTATTATGGATTTCATGTAGCTAATGGAGTAAGGGTTAAAAAAAGAAGTCTGTGTAATCTAATAGGGTATTAACTATGAGACATAATTACAGCTAATGTGAAGCATTATTCTCTGTTCTTTCTTCACATAAATGTAAAACTATGTATTTTTTAGATATGGTTTACAAACAAGCTTTAAGTCTGCCCCTCTGAGAACGTCACATGACTCTGCATTAAGCCCAGTGGAGAGAGCTGCATTTCACAGCAGTCTCAGATAAGCCTGTGGCTTTGTAAATCTTTCATATAGTTTATTATAAATGCGTAATAGCCTCTAGATAAGCCGTGACTTAAGTTATTTGGCTGAGTGTTTTTGTTTATCTCAATTTTATATGCAGACCTCAGTAAATATCTATATATTATTTTTGTACTGTAAATGGACTTTATAATCAGGTAAAATCACCAGGAAAAAATGTTTCTAAAGTTTGGTTTTTTTAGATGTGTGTTGAAAAAAGTATGAGCTCTACCTAAAAGTCTTTTTCATAATGTTATTTTCACTGTGCCCCAGTAGAAAATGTAAGCATTTTATAAACTCCAGAAATTTGTTTATTTTTGAAATGCTCTCCAGAGGATGAGAATATTTCCAAATATTCTTCAAAGAAGAACCAGTATGAAGTTCCTGAAAACATTGGTGACCATATTCAGTTGCATTAAATAGTGAAGTAAGTAATGATATTTGTTAAAATGCAGCAGAGCACTAAAAACACTCTGTAGTAGGGAAACATATATTCCTATTTCACACAGTAGTCTTTATGTGCAATGCAAATTAATTGGGGGAACTTTATCTTCAGCTGTTTAGAGTGTTATGATTTTTTGTGCAACAGCAAACTTTTTATTTGCTTATTTCAAAACTGATTTCAAAGAAGGATAGATGTTTATAAATCAGTATGGGTTTATATCCAGATACAAACCACAGTTTGACACTTTGCTACAAAAGCACAAAAGTACAGCACAAGCCTCTCAAACAGGGCCAGCATGTCCTCCTAGAAAATACAGATCTACTGATATTCGGTTGCAGAGTTCTAGAGAACAGTGGAACTGGAGATCGTTCCAGGCAGCCAGTCCTGTCAGCAGTTACAATGGACAAAAAAAATGTTGTTTTCCCTTTTCAAGGAAAGGTATCATAATCTGTCAAACATTGTCCGTCTTGGCTGCATGTTTTCCCACTCGCTTTTCATTTCAAGATCTGCTCCTGAAATGCGCTCTTCACTCATAGAGCTATCATTTCCAGAATATTTGCATCCATATATGCAAATGGTATATATATATGGCATCCACAGCCATATACCTTCGCCTCAATTATTGATAGCTGGGATTTTAGCAGAGGTTGCTCAGTGTTTTATGAGTCTCTGGGAAGTCCAGAAGTGTCAGAAGATTCTTTCTGTCTGGTACAAATCTGCAGTCTTGAAATGTCAGGTACAATATGGACAAATCTACAGTCTTGAAGTAGTACATCCCAGTCAACACAATGCCAAGACTATATCGCTAATAGGTTGTCCAGTATTAGAATAAAAATATCCTTATTGGGAACCAACATTCTTTTGGGAAAAAAAAAATGGTGATATCCACTATCTGAATGGAGGTGTGAAAAGCAGTCATATTAACAAAAAATAGAATCATAAAATCTTTAAGGTTGGAAGAGACCTCTAGAGTTCATCTAGTCCAACCCCCCTGGACATGCAGGGTCACCTAGAGCATGTGGCACAGGATTGTGTCCAAGCAGATTTTGTAGATCTCCAGGGAATGATAAATAATTTAAATTTATGGCAATAAGGATAATCACTTACCGTCAACTTGAAAGAAACTTGATCCTTTAAAGGGGTACTTCTTTATTATATGTACTCCAGAGTTATCTTTCCGAGTACTGCGGTGACTGGATGACTAGATCATAAATCAACAGCATGATGAGCTTATGGCTTTTCTGCTGCTCTGTCACACAATGTTTATTCCCCACTTGTTAACCAGAACAGGTCATAGTATGAGGAGAATAAGGAAAAATACAACATGGAACATATAACTTTTATACAATTTTATAAAAATTCATTTTCATAGGCTTGCATATGTTTGAAATATGGAGCTTTCTTCTCCTGCCAGTGGTGTGAACTGCAGCCAAAACATGACAGTGTAGTTAGCTTAGATTCCTGCTTTGTATGGCCTGCTTCAGATCTCTGTGTGGAGCAGCAACCACCAATCCAACAAAGGAGATAACAGGTGCCAGCCCAGGTGTCTCTTCTCAGCTCTCCTTTGCACTCCGTAGGCACAATAAAAAACACCGTGTGAGAGACATTGGGCTTTTAAGTGGTCTCCTTTACAAGGCGGAATGCAGAGCGAGGCAAAGCCTTTTTAGCAGAACCTATTGTGAATCCCAGAGCACAAGTGGTAGTTTCGGACATGGAGGGACGGCATTTCTGAGTCGGGTTTGTTTGAGATGCCGACCAAGGTTGCATTTCATCATTGACATCCTGTGCAGGGTACAAACATAAATCATGGAGTATCTTTTATCTGCCTCCTATCCCTGATAAAAAGAACTCTGCGGTTCAACCTTCACACGACACACGTGTTGTAGCTGATTTTCCACAGTGTAAAAGTCACCTTTAAAGGAAGATGGGGACAAGGATCTGTACAAGCATCTGTTTAAGCATGTGTTGTACAGGGAGGTCACTAGTCATGCTGCCTCTTTGTTCTTCACATGTCATGCTTTGGCTGCAAAAGTTTATTTTCAAATTAGTACAAATAGAGAGAGTAAACTTTGAGGGAAATTAACTATTTGTTTATGCATTTCTGTACTCTGCATTTCATTGTGGAACTGGCCTGCAGGCTAAGAAAATCTTAGCTTGCTTAAAGGATGTTCATTTAATTTAGTAGTGATTTTTTTCTGACAGTTGGTAATTTGCTAATCTACAGCTTCCATATTAGATCTTCTAATACAGTAGATACAAACTAATAATCTTTGTTTGAAGGGCCCTTGTCCCTAGTAATGATCCCGGATGCAAAGAAATGAAACTTCTTTTGCTTTTTCCATCCCTTGACATTCCTTTCTGTTTTCTGTTATGTATTAACCTCAGCTATGTCACAATAAATTGCAAATAATTTGTTATGAGTCCAGTTGTGTAACTCTCCATCACATAGCTGTGGTATCAAAAGCTTCATATACTGAATTGCTATATTTTTCAAGAATGACTGTCCCATACAATTTTCATTTCATACTAAAAATAAAAGGCTAAAATAGAGCAAACATATTGCTGAAAATATTAAAAACGCGTACGGAGATAAAAATCATTTAAGGTAAAAAATCATGTTGCAAAAAAATATTGGATCTTAGAGTTGTTTTCTGCTGATTTTTATGTTTTGTTTTTTCCCCTGTAAAGTAATATTGCTTCTGCTATCTGTGCTTTCTGTCATTTCCTAATTATATTACTGCATTCTTTCCAGCTGGGATTGTGTTTAGAAATGTTAGCATTTGTTAATGAGGCAGTCTACCTGCACAGTGGCCTTTCTCCTTACATACGGACCATGTGCAAACACAAAATCTGCACTCTTGTAGTCTTCATTGACCCCCAGTTTGTTCTGAAGGCTTAATAAACCCTTACTGCTTATCAAAATGCAGACTCCCATTAGCAGATGAGATCAGCTCATCAGTTACAAGGTAAAAATTGTAAAGCTGAGCCATGTTAATTCCAATTTCAGAGTCAGAGAGGTAGCAATAGCTGTGAAGCAATATGCCTGAAGCTGGAAGATTCAAGGAAGGGCTTGCTGCATTTAGTAAAACTTATTTCCATTACTATTTTTGCTACTACTATAAAGAGTAAACTAGCACAGAAATCCTTGTGCGTGCAATGGAGGCAGAAACCTACAAGACTGGCAAATAGATGGTAAGAGGAAAGTGATGCCTTTGATTATTCATGATTATGCAACTTCCCTGCCTGACATTTTTCCTACATAATATTTTTTCCCCTAGATGTGATATTAAAAAAAAAAGAAAAATCCAAGCTCCTCTTGAATTTGAGGTTAGCTGTTGCGAAAATTATCGCTTTATGGATCAAAAAAATGTGACCTATAAATAACTGATGTTGTAAATAGAGAACCACATGATATCATTTCTCCATATTACTTGTCAGAATAGAATTTCACTTTAATGTTATATTTATTAGATTAAAATCAGAAAAGTAGGTTAGGGGACACTTAAGTGGGAAGTAGATTTTATTCTCTGTACTCTGACACTTACTAAACTTCTAATTGTACAAAGCTATTATCATAAGACTCCTATGATTCCTATGATAGATCATATTATGCTACCAGAAAAAAAAAAAAAAAAGTAATGGATAAGTGTGTAAAGGGTAAGCACAGGAATCACAAGGACAGACTTCTTTTTCTCCTTTTGCCCCATACTTACCTGGAACTTGAATGCATGCCTTAGTAACCGGACTCTGTCTCTCCTTTTGCTCTGTGTTCTAAAGTGCTGTTGGAAATCAACTTATACAAAAATGTTCACAGATGGCTATCTTGGATTCTGCCTGCATCAATATCATGCAACAACACATAACTTGTGGTTCATTCAAATTCCTGTATTAGTCCCATTGTTATTCATGTTCCTTTGACATTAATGTTTAGACAGGGAGCACTGACTCCATTCCTTATAACCTCAGCTACTATGTCAATATACTGAGGACCTAGAGGTGTTCTATTGACCATAAATATATGTATGTATTTCTACACACTGACTAAAAACACATCATCATGGCTAGGTTTCGCAAACAAAGATATAGGAAGGGCTTTACCCACGTTTGCTGCAAGCACCCTGATGGCTCAAAAGACCGATGTGCGGAAGGCAAGTGCAGTTGCTAAACACACAGCGGAAGGTCTCCTTAGGCAGTATTGGTGAGGCACGGTTCTTTCTGCATTGTCTTTTCTGTTTGGGACTGATTCTGCGTGTGTTCTCAAAGGAAGCAGCAGCGTTATGGGTGGTGCGTCTCCATGTCTCCCGTTCAAGGCCGGAGTGGACCACTGCTGGTAGTCAATATGGCCAAGGCTGAGGTATTGTTTCAGGGAGTCCTTGTATCTCCTCTTTGGGGCTCCTGTCTTGTGGCAGCCAGCGGCTAGTTCCCCACAGAGCTCAGTCTTAGGGAGCCCGTGATCTCCCATCCTGGAGACGTGCCCTGCCCAGCACAGCTGTGTTCTCAGCAGCACAGCCTCAATCCTGGTGACTGCTAACTGTTCAAGGACAGCCACGTTAGTCACGTAATCCGTCCAGTGGATGTTTAGGATTGTACGGAGGCAGCGCTGATGGAAACGTTCGAGGAGTCGCAAGTGGTAGCGATAGTTGACCCATGATTCAGACCCATATTAAAAAGGAGACAGTACAATGGCTCTATAGACACTAATCTTTGTACTTCTCTTCAGGTGTTTATTGCACCAGACTCTTTTATGAAGTTTCCTGAAAGCTCTGTATGCCTTTATTAACCTGTTGTCTATCTCATTGTCAATCTTACTGATTAAAAATACTCCACATACTCATTCTATATATTGAATTTCCATCTCTATATATATCTTGCATTTAAATTTCTGTGCCTTTGTTTTCCATTTGTAAATTATAAATGATAACTGTAATTCACCATGCTGCAGATTTGAGAAAAAAACATATTAATTACTGGCAAAGCACAATGGCACAAGAGAACAGAAAAGTGTCAGGGACAACCGCAGCAGGAAGTAAGTAAATCATTTTTACCTTACTCATAAGTACTAAATAGGAGACAGCAGATTACAGAGGTCTGTATACTGATTCCAGAACACTAATCACTAATTCAAAAACAAATAATCACTAAGATTGTTTTTTTTTTCCTCATTGTACACAACAGCTTTGGCGGGGCCTTAAAATAACCAGAATATAGAGAAAATAATGAACTGCCATGTATAAACATAAAACAAGACACATTGTTTGATCTTCCGACTGTAAATATTAACTATGGTTACAGTTACAATTACTGTGTTTGGATATAAGTTTGAAGTGTCCATCACAAAGGAACTGAGCTTGCTTCAAGTGAAATTATGGCATATTTTCTTTAGTCAATGAGTGTTTCTACCATTTTTTCTTTTAGTTCATTAACGATGCGTTCTTCCAGTTGCACAAATGTAAGCTGTCTCATGAAATAAGAAAATCAAAATAAATAACCAAGTTATTGAATCTCTCAAATCAAATTTAAATAAACGTAATAAGAATTACATTTTTCTTATTACTTGCTTACATATAGCTTCAGCTTTGCTGGGCTTCTGTTTCATATTTAATTGTTTAAATAAGGACTCTGATGCAAAAAATTATTTTAAGATATGTTGCATGCATTTGAGGTTTTTTTAAATGTATTTTAAGCCATTCATGCTGCAGGAGATGGCATTGGATCACCTTTATTAACTTGATTTACACCTACAGTGAGTATATGCAATAATTTTCTTTCATGCTGTTGCATGGATGCACTGGGAAAAAAAAATGATATATTTCACGGATTTTTCTTTTTCTTCATAACATATGACAAATTAAGCCACATAAAGAGTACAGATACTTTTTAAAGACTTTCAAATATTTTTATTTCATAATATTAATAAAATTAGATGTTAAATGTCCACATAATGTTAAATTTATTGTGTAGACTGTCTGGTATACAGCTCTTTCAGTTTGAGATGCAAAACCAGTCAGCCAGCTATGTCTTAGTTTAAATTGGGTTTCAGGAGGCTCATTGTTCCTCAGAAGGGTTTAAGTGAGATTCCTTGCTTACAAGGTAGAAATCACATGAATTCCAAAGCAGCAAGAAACAAGCTCAAAGGCGAAGGGATTTTAGAGCTAGAATCTAGTCTGTCCATAAGGTGGCAGTGTCGCAACTGTTTTTAAATGAAGCCGAACAGGAAAAGCAAACTATTATTTCTAGGCTCGTTTCCAAGGTAGGAAAGCATAGTATGGCAACCGTTTCAGTGTTTATAGGAAACTTTTTTTTCTTTAAATCTATATATAAAACAACCTAAATAGTGACTAAAAAGACAGAAAATCCTAGAAATGAAATATTCTTTGCTAACACTTAAGTTTAAAGCAAAGAGAGATTCTGGCAAGTGACAGAGAAAATATGCAAAAATATGTTAAATATGCAGTCTCCATAATATTAATCAGAACCAGGATGAGGCATTCAGTTATGATTATGTTAGTTAGTTTAAAAACATTCCTAAAGGTGATTTTTTTTTCTTTTTTTTCTTAAAGTAATATTATTTTAAAACATTAGTATGAGGAGATAGCACACACACACACACACACACACACATATACGTACACAGATATGTGTTTCAAACCTGAAACACATTCAGACAACCTGAACTTATAGATCCTATTCCTTTGGCACCCTACTTGGACATTGACTAAGGGTTAGTCAGAACAGATGTGGAAACCATCAGTGGATTCTTCATGGGCTTAGAGTGTGCATACTCCCAGCAGCTTCTCAAAAAAATCTTCAAAAAATATGAAGAATTTCATCAAAATGCAGATGGAGAAGTGCTCCCTGCCTGCTCTTCTCAGCTCTATTCAATCGGTTCGATCTCATTCTTGCAGTAAAAATAATCATATAGGAAGTATTTGGCCTTTCCTACTCACTTCTGAGTATGCAGATGGATAATGAAAAATTTGGATCAATACCAAATGTGCAATTTTAATACAGACCACGTATTCTTATGAAGCCTTTTTTGAGATGATTTTTCCTTTTACAAAATATTTACTATAAAGTCACATCTTGCAAAGTACAGAGGATTTGGGCAAAGGAAAAATTGCTGGCCTGTAGTTGGAACCAGAGGTTCTTTATATCCCTTAGAACTACATTAAATAAAAATGAGGACAACTTAATGTTTAGAGATGAATAAATTGTTTTGCTCTTTTTACAACATATCACTGGATAATCACTGCTCTTTCCTTTTTTAAGTCAAATTATCATGTTTAAAACCCAGTTCAGTCCCAGATTTGCAGTGATTTTTTTTGTTATTAATCCTTTGGATTAGCAGTTTTCTTGCCCAACTGATTTATATAGACCACAAAGCAGCAAAAAGCAAGTAAAGCCAGCCTACTTTCACGATGACATTTTTCTGTATTTAAGCACATTTCTGAGCATTTATGTAGATATGTATAACAACTTTTGTCTTCCATTACTGAACTGCTGAAATTAATATTAATTTATTAATTTTCCTCACAATTCATTTTCATTGATGCCTTGTTTTGTGACCAGTAGTATAAAAGTATGCATTTATAAATAAACTAACTTTTCACTTGTCCAGGAAAAAAAAAAAAGACAAGACACAAGAAGGCAAGCAAAAAAAAAAAAAGAAAAAGAAACAAGCAGGTATGCTTGTCAAGCTTGTTTACCAGAGTAAAGCCTGCCAAAAGGAGTATTTTGCCAGAGTTATACAAATCCTCAGCAAAAGCTCTTGGCTCTTAGAAGTATTCATTACAAAAATTTTCATCTATCTTAAAGCTATTAGATTAAAAACATTTATAAATAAGTATTTATATGTTTTACCGGTAAAATAATTTTTCTCTCTTAGCCAAAGTAAAATAGTAAAATAGTAATTCTTTGATTTACCCTCTATCTAGTAAACTCTATATTTTTAGAACTATATAGGTAAAATTTAGGAAGTATTTATTAAAAAGAGCACAGACACACACACACACACACAAAAAAAAAAAAGGGTGCTAAAATCAGGTTAAAAAAAAACAAAAATGCCCTCTTGATCAGCTAGGATTAGAACTAGTCAGAAATAAATTTAGTCAAAAGAGGAGAGGAATATAATCCACAGCAATTTAGTGGTGCATAAGCTACTCAGTGCTTTAGATGTCTGAATTAATTTTAGATGTTTAAAGCCAGAAAGTGCTGCTGTTAGGATTGCACTAGGCTTTCGTCACCTCACAAGGGCAAATTTCCTCTGGAACCTTTCAAATCGCAATCAAAAATGGGCAACATCCTGGCTCCATCCAAACATGGGTCCAGAAGCTCTGGGACTTATCCGCACCCCCCGAGCCTCCACATCTCCTTCAATCCTGGAGTTGCTCCCTAAGGCCATATGCACCTGCCAGCTTTCTCAGCCACAACCAGGCTTTGCAGTCCTGAGCCTAAAAAACCTCCCTCCGGGTGCCGCCGCTTCCTGGAACCCCTTCTGCTTTCCCAGTCCTTCGTCACTAACATCCTTTTTCATCCTCATTGCGGGAAGAGGCATGTTTTGTAGTGCCACGAACAGCTTGTCCTATTTAAGCAACAATGGCTGGCCCTAGAGATTTATAAAGGAACATAGATATGTCTCACTTGGTCATTTTTCTTTTCATGTTTCTTTAGATTTTTCTCCCTATTTCACACATTTCTCTCCTTTTTCTTTTTTTTTATCTACTTTCTACCTTCCACTTTATCCATTTTATACCTTCCCTCGTTTCTCTCCCCTATTTAAGACTTTTTTTTCCCTGTCAGAGCTTTTATAGCACTTCATTTAGCAGCTAACTTTTCTTATTGAGGAACTATGCTGCTAGCACTAGAAGAAAGAAAGGAGGAGACAAGTTCCATAACAAAAAGAAATGTCTGAGGGAAAAGAAATATTAAAAACAAAAGACAAAGAAAAAAAAAGAAAATCTGAGCTCTCTTGAGAGGTTTCACAGGAGAACAGAACTGCAGTGAGCTGCAGTGCTATTTTGTTTTGTCTGGCTTTGGAGGATTTTTTGGGCTGAGTTTCTTGGAGATTCAAGTCTAATTTAAAAGCTCAATTCTCCGTACATTCCTAAGCCTCTTCCTGACATTCATCCTTGCACAGCCAGCAAAGTCTCAGAGACACCTGCATTTGGAAGTGCATCTTACTCTTCCCTAACCTTACACCCAAGCTCACAAGGAGACCCGTTTGCAAGTACTATGTGTTTTGGAAGAGATAGGCAGGAAAGGACAAGAGCTGGCATTTGCCTCATGGCAAACATAACAGGGCAGGAATGTTCCCAGAATGAGACCTTTCACTTTTTCTGTTTTGTCTATTCAACACAAAGGCAATGAAAAAATCTTTTCTCTTGCATAACATCTCTTGCACTGGTGAGTTTCTCATGCTGTAAATCTGTTCAGACTTTCCAGCCTGAATTTCATCCCACCAGCTGTCCCAAAACTGCATAATAAATCATCAAATTGAGGGTCATGCACTGGACCATATCTATCCTTGTTGTTAAGCTGCCGAAGACTCCTGTTTTCAAAAAAATAATGAATCTCAGTATGGTGAGGGTATGGGGTAAAAGAATTGTGAGTTAGCTTGATTAGTAATCTCAGACTATGTCTGGTTGTTTTTTTTAGAAATGAAATGTTTGCTTTCAGACTCCTTGCATCCTTCCTTCAGTGTATCACAACTAAGAAGAAAGCAAGAAACCTATAATGAATAATTTAGTAATATGCTAACAAGCTTAATTTGTGGTCAGCTACCAAAATGCAGTATTCTAACAAAGCACTAGACCTGTACAAATCCAATAAGCTTCTTACTATTAAGCATATTCTGAGGTCCTGAGCATCTTGCTTGCCAACCACCATTAAGACTGGTTAAGTATTTGTCTTTGCTATCTTTATCAGCATAGTATGGCAAATTTACAAACACTCTCAGGCTCTTTATTCTTTGTCTTTTCCTTCTGCTCCTGCATCTTTTTTTCCCCAAAATATATTTCTTAAGAAACCTCAGCCTTAACTTCCAAATATGAGGCAAATGTGAGGGAATTGGAATTCAGTTTCAGATTTTCCATTCAGATTTCATGACATCACTACTTTAACTTTTAATTGTTAGGAAGACAGGAAGGTCTCCTCATTTTTTTTTTTTTGTTTGTTTCTAGGAGTGTAGCGCTAAGCTGCACTAGGCTGTTACTGTGTTCTGTAGTCCTTTCACTGAGGTACTTCCACTTGTTGGGATTTCTGGTAGTGAAACTATGAAATCTTGATTGCCTTTCCAGAAGGTGAGGGTCAAAGAGGAGCAGTGGCAGCAAATCTGCCCCAATGAAATTCCAACATAGAGAAAACACTACCTAGCTTCAAGGAAAGGAAGATATCTCAGAATAATTAAAAACAGATCCAAGGGTGGTTATGCAGTCAAATCCTATTACTGAAACTGAAACATAAATCCAAAATGTTAAAACTTCCTTGCTGTCCAAAGTATGAAGATCCTTTGAATCTTTATAATGAGTCACTCTTCTAGCCCTGTAATCTACTAATTTGTCAAAGGGAGAGCTATCGGTCTAAACAAAATAATTCCAACACACATTACAAAAGTTTAAAAATTTCTATTATTTTTGACTGTTAACATCATCTTTAATAAGTATTGAAAGAGTGTGAATTTATTAAAAATAGTAGAAATCACCTTCTCTTGAATGTAATTTTTAATGTTCGCAAGTGTTTTACTTTTGGGTTCAGGACACTGTATTATGCTTCAGTGAACTAAATGCCACAAGCACATTATCATCATCTAAGGTAATCACACTGAATTTTAATTTTGTTGTGGGACTTTAATTTGGAATGTTATGGCCAACAAACACATGTTTTGCCTGACAAGGTTTAATCGGATGATACTATTATTTAGCATATTATTTCCCATGGGCAAATTAAGCTCAAGTGTTTAACTCTCTGAATCCTTGAGAATCTAATGAACTACCCTGGGATCACACAAAAAGAACAGTGCACACAGAGGAAATAATGAACAGTAAATCCCTTTGTAATTTTCTCCCACCAAATATTTTCTCGTATTCTGGTAGAAAAATTTGCCTTTTATTTTAAAGTTTAACTCAAAGTTAAGTGTTATTCAAATATAGTTGTACAGGGCTCAAGTTGCACTGACTGGAATTAAAAAGCAAATTGAATAACAGACACATCTTTTCTACTTACAAGAAAGAACAGCATCTGTGCAGCAATTACTTCTGTTCTTCTGTATTATGGAATATCATTTGGTACTATGTATTTTAAAGAACATTATTCCAAACACCATTTTTTTCTGCTTCAGCAAAAGTTATGCATTTCTAGCAAATTTACAAAACACCTACACTTTTTTTTGCTTTTGTTTTGCACACTTTATTTGTTGACAGCAAGGGTTTCCCTCCGGAAGCCACAAGGAGGTGAAGATACAAAGATAAATAAAATCTTAATCTCTATTTTAATTAGGCAAATGGATTTTGTTTATATGTTCACTCAGAAAATGAAGAAATACTCTTTCCCAAGACTAGTTCCCATAAAAAAAAAACAAGATAGCCTATTATGCTATGTTATTAAACATACTAGCACTTGGCTCTCGTTATCTTATTGTTTTCAAAAATTGAAGTAACTTTTTGGAAAATATTGTGCATCTGTTAATTTAAATGATTACTTACATATTATATTATGAATATCCAATGATATTCAACTTTTAGTAGCTTATAAGCATAAGAACAACCACTTTATTCACCCTAATTATTAAAATATTCCATCACCAACTCTCCAAATACCCCCAAAATCCAAGAGAAGGAAAAGAAGAGGAAAGGAAAAGAAGAGGAAAGGAAAGGAAAGGAAAGGAAAGGAAAGGAAAGGAAAGCAAAGGAAAGGAAAGGAAAGGAAAGGAAAGGAAAGGAAAGGAAAGGAAAGGAAAGGAAAGGAAAGGAAAGGAAAGGAA
>JAUBNY010000185.1:4261653-4271654 GCA_032275445.1 Crypturellus soui
CCTCTCCTCTCCTCTCCTCCAGTGGGGGACTCAAGACAGTTTGCTATTTCCATGTGAATTTTTGTAATTTCTGTGGATAATTTCATCATCGTAAGAAAGACTTTACTTTCTCTTACCTTGTTTTTGGTTGATACTGTTGTAGGTTAGGTAGGAAAGAGTTAATTCATATGATCGAAATATAACCTAGGTCACTCAGTTGCCACCAGGGAAATGGCTAGTTTTTTAAAATATTCAATTAAGGTCCAAAATATATCTGTGAACTTTGTTGAGATATCACTGGATAGCTCTCTCCTGTCTCTTTTCTTGACCCTCTCTCATTATTTCTGGAAAAAAAATGTAAGTATTATTTCTTCAAATAAACCATAATTCAGCTTCCAGTTGAAGAAAATTGGCAGGGGCTAGGAGAGGTTGGGGTGTAGTTGGAGACAGTTTCTAAAGTATTTGGCTGTCACATTGCTGGATGCCTCTGGCTGTGAGCAGTAAGGTATGCTGTACAAAAGATGCTGCTCAGGAATCTGCGGTGGGAAGAAAGACAGAAGGGTGCAGTTCTTTCACCAGGAGTCGCTTTTGGTCTCCCAGCTTCCAAAATACAATCCCTTGAGTGCCGTGGTCCTGGGAGGCAGATGATTTTCTGTATTCAGGAGTAGGTGATCCATGCTATATTGTGTGATGTGCTGCCATTAGAAAGGTGTCCCTAAGTTAGTACTCACCATGTGAAAGAAACTCTTACTTTCCTCTAATCTGTCTTGTTTAACTACTGTAAATTAGACACTTTGAAACAGTCATGACTGCTTTCACTGATCTGTGCAGATTTTCAACTTAAAAGAAATGCGGGGGGTTATTGAATCCAAAGAATTCAGTTGCCTTTTCTTTCACTTCAAAGACATTCCTTCTCTCTAAAGTCAGCTATAAAATTATTGCAGAATATGATGTGCTCCTTCCCATGTCCTCCATATAGATATTGATCAGTAAACCCAGCTTGAGACATTTCAACAAATCTGACAAGTGACAAGATCAGTCACTGTTCTTAAAGGTGAGCTGCACAATGTTTCTAAAGTACCTGGATCATGTTGTGCAGCACTAGAGGAGGAAAGTAACTAAGTTACCTTAAGGTCACTGCTAATGATAGCTTTAAACTCACAAAGTTTAAAAGGATCAAAATGTTACAGAAGTAGAGGTGAACAACTGAATTCACAGACCCCTAATAGCATGAACACAAATTGAAAGAGTGTATTTTTATCTGTTGGTTGGATTCCTTTGAATTCTGAATATCAGTTGTAGTAGAAAATCTAGAATTTTCAATAAATGTTTATATAAAAAGCTGGAAATATTTAACCATAAACCAAATAGTCATCACATGATAAATTGTCCATATATTATTTTCAATGTGATTCTGATTCTACTTTTGATTCTTATTGAAATCTGTTTTCTGTTGTCTGTCCCCTTGTCCATAAAACCAGGAATATGCCTGTAAACTCTCAATCACAGATTGATATCAAGTATTCATCATCTATAAAGCCTAATTGTTTAAAAAATATTTATTTATCTGTTCAAAAGATTCTTCTTTGGACATTTAGTTTCAGAATTTCCAATCATTGTGGGGATTAAAACAAAAAAAAAGAAAGAAAAAGAAACCTACTTAATGACTCTGGAATGGGGAAATTTCGGCTGCTTACTATATGTTGTTATTATTTATATCTGGAATCGCTTAGGATTTTTTTCTTTAAGAATGCTTTTCAGAAGCCTTAGGTGACAATTGTATAAATGGGTTTCTCACTATGGATGCATACCAAAGTGTTTACCAATAGGAAAAAAAAAAAAAAAAGGAGGAGAAAATCAAGCCTTTCTCAAACTTTTGAATATCTGTCTCTAACAGATGAAGATCTTGAGATATGAACACTAAGATGCCAGTGTGTATGCAAATAACACAGTGGAGTCTAACCACTTGTGAATAAAGTGCCAATTCTGAAATCAATCTGATAAAGTTTTCATACTTTATTCCTGTGTCACACAATTATAGAGTGGTATATGAAAATTATACATACAAATACCCGCACTATAACAACATCAAGTGCTCAGACGTATGAACACTGAAGTTAATATTGATTAGGTACTCCTATTATCATTTTATAATTGTTATTTAGAATCCTATTAAAAAAAAAAAAAGGGACACAGTTTATAATATTTAATTAAAAATATTGCATGCAGTTTGTTATAGCCTTTCTGCTTTATTTGGCTCCTTAATGTCATGAAAATCTATAAAACCATTGCTTTTTTTAATAATTATAAAGACATATCTTTGGAAAAATAGACAAAATACGAATATTAAATTATGCTTTCATTTATCACTTATCATTTAAATTTTCAATTATGAGAACTGTAATATAGATTTTTTTTCCTCTGATGTGATATGAAATTAATAAAAATGATAATATTAGATATATCTGAAGAGACAAAAAAGCTATGGATGCATAGTTTCAGTATTTTTGTTTACTAATCATTCTTTTCACTTATGAATCAGGTATTGCAATCTTTATAAATATTTTTTTCTCACTATTTTTAACATCAGATAAAATCCTGTGAATGCAGAAAAAAAGATATTTGATTATGAATATAACTACTGATATTAAATATTATTTTTCTTTTATTGTTTTAGATCTCTGTCCTGAGACACAACAACAGGATGTGCCTTGGAGAAGAGTAAGTTAAAACAATGATTTGCCTTTGATTTTTTTTTTAGTAATACCTTGGTACTGTGTTTGCGTTTCCATTAAGTGGTGAGGCTTTTATACATGAATTTTAAAAATAGCAAGCTACTCCCACTAATTGCTATTTACCAAGTCCTGCACTGTTGATTCAGAGTTCACTTTCATTTCGGTGGGTGTTTTCCTATGTAATATTTTCATTTTGGTACCCCAAATTTTAATACTAACAAGGTTTTTGTAAGTTATCTTCAAATATCTAAACAGCTGTATTTCTCAGAAGGTTTAGACGCTTATCAGTGATTTTTAATTCACGTGCAGTTTACAGAAGATATATGTTAACTTATCTATATTTTTACAACTAATCTATTAACCACTGAGCTTTCTCCTTTCTGAACACCTGAAATGCCCATTATCTCTGTAGTTAGTACAATATATTGTGAAAATGTACATAACAATAATACAGATTTTCTCATTCTCTATATAAAATGTATTTTAAAATTAATGAGATCAAAATGGAAACATTTTTCTCATTCCTTTATCTCAATGAATATTAGTTCAGTGCCAGGGACAGTCAATGACAAAGCCTGATCCTAAGCAGACATGCTAGCACAGGTGAGCTAAAGGTTCTGGGAATATGAGTGTTTGCTACATCAGGTAGTGATTATATTGGATAAAGATCAATATTAGAATTATTTTTGGTAAAAAATAATATCCTTTCCCAGTATTTCGGATATGCAATATGACATTGCATGCTCGTGCTGAATCTTAATTTTTATTTTTTTTATGTTAAAGATGCCATAAATTATGTCTAATGTGAATAGAGTTACCATAGTTGTAAACAGGAAACATGAACTCACTGGGAATTTGACACTGTTTTGATTGAGTTTAGAGCTTGGATTTCAGACCAAGGAGCAGCCTCAGTTCCTAGGGAGACAGTTCTCCAACAAGGAGAATGAATTTTGTTTTGCTACATAAGAAAAGATTCAATGGGCTGAAGTTAGTAGCAACAGGAGTGGATCATCTCTGCCTGACTCTTGGGGCAATCTTTCACTTTCCTTTCCCCAAACATAAAAGCATTCTCCTACAGCTGTGGAAATCACTTGAGATATTTCTTCAATTCATTTTCAACTGGTGCAGTTCCATTCTGTTCAGCAGAGTGATATTAAATTTCACCACCTCACTGCTTGAGCATAAATCTTTATTACCTCAGTTAATTACTATCATTATTTCCCTTTTGTTGATGCTTTTTATGTGTGTACACTATACGTCTAGTTACATTTGCAAGGTCCTCTAAGACCCTTTTGAATTTTGAGTTCAGGACTACCAAGACCTCAGTGCCTTCTTGTTTTTCTGCTTGCTTTAGGACTTTCTTGTTTCAGGACATTTTTCAGTAGACAAGCAGTTAGTGTAAAGGAAGAAAGCAAGCCAGAAAGAGAAAATGTTCTTTTATTAAAATTATTATGTTGCAATAAAATTCATGAGGTCTGAACCACATATTTTTTGAAAGAGCTAATATTTTCCTAAATGAGGACATTTTCAGACAGAAGAGTCTATGGATGTAGTCTACATTATATTGTCTATCTTTCTATCCAGGTAGGAGGAAATATGAAAGCAGTTTTTTTCTAAAACCATGATTTTGATTTAACTACTGAAGAACAGGGTATAAGTACTGCTTATACCCTACTACATTTTAACCATAACAGATAGGTACTGCAGTTTTGTCCCTTTGCAGTATTCTTTCAGCAATGTTCCAGATGAGCATTACAAAAATACCAGTTTCAAAATCAACACTTATCAGGAAAAGAAAGATGAACACATAAATGTTGAGATTGATATTCTTCCTTACTTAATAGCATATTAATAAGTAATTCTGTCTTACTCTTACCCTCTCTGCTTCAGCACTATATACATGAGTTAAAATAAATAAATAATCAAATAAAAAAACCCAGGATGTTGTCTAGTATTCAAAGAGTCCAAGGCAGCAAAGGAGCACCCATAGCAGCACCTGACAAGGACAAGCCTTGTCAGCAGGCACAGGATCAAACACAGCATACCCACGTCTACTGATATACAGTGACCATAAGAAATGTATTTGAGCTACATCTTTGAGCAAAGACTGCTGCTATCTCACTTGTAACAGTTCATATGCCACACAGGTAAAAATAGGTCTGCAAATTTGCAGATTATGGTTTCAGATTATGCATAAAGGGGTTCATCAGAATAAATGTTTTTGCACTCAGTTCAGATTACAGAGCTAAGATAGCTTTATGTCAACAACAGCCGTATGATAGTCTTTGTATAGGGAAAATGTAGTTCATCAAGGTTAACCCAGGACTACACTGGGTAGTATAACTTCCCCCATCCCTACAAGTGCTTAAAAACATTTCAGATTATGAGAAAACAAAGTGATGAACATCCTTTCAGAACTCAATCCATGTCTTATTTCAGAAAAAAAAAAGTCAGGGGAGCTGAAATTAACTTTTAAAATGATCTTTTCTCTCCTATTCAAATGGCAAGTGTTTAACACTTCCTTTGAATATTTATCAGTCAGAGAATCTTAAAATAAGACAGTATGGACCAAAACTGAAATTTAACTTATAAAGTTTTGAAAGTTTTAAAAGTTGTTACCTAGAAGCAGATACTATTTTCATATAGAAATTAAATTATTTTCTATACATTCTAAGTGGTTCCAGTGCTTCAAAGTCTGCAGACACTGAACGTCTTGCTGGTCTAACAGCAAACTCCTATTCTTCTGTTATATGGCAATAGGTGTTCTTTCTAACAACAATACCAATCCCTCCTTCTAAAAATATCAGGGCTAAAAAATGCCAAAACCTGGAGGAAATTCTCTGTCCTTTGGTCTCTGGCGTTCCTTTGATAAAATCATACCTTATTTTTGTCCAAAGTCAGCTAGACATCTGAAAATGACTACATTAAAAAGCATATTCACCTACAGTTCCTTTCCTCCTAGGAACCAGCAGAAGTGTTTTGCTCTAGAAGATAATTGTTTTTTTGTAAGTAAAATCTAAATACACTACTATAACTACATTATACAATAATATAATTAATGTAAAATAATTTTAAATATCAAATGTATCTTCAGGGCAAAATATGATAATGTGGAAATAATTGTTTTCCTTTATAACACAACGCTCAGTCTAAAATAGGGGGTTTCTCAAAATAAATCAGTGTCACGACATCTGCATAGCTCACCACCCCAAAACATTGACCGGAATCTGTTATTTCATTGTTATAGATATATTATATGACATCATTAGTTATATCATCCTAGATCATGATTGCTCATTCTTTTAGCTGCATTAGGGGACAATATTAATGGCATTTCCAAGTGAGAATGAGGGAGATGGTAAGATAAAGTGATCAGTCTTAAATGTGCTAATAACTGACAGTTGTATAGCAAAACACTACATGAATGAAAAAAAATGCAAAATTTTGAGTTCCAGATTAGGAATGTTCATCTCTGAAAAGCTCAACAGAAGAATTTAGGCATATTAACTGATTGACATAGGTTACTAAATGTTTTATAATGTACGATAGGCAGCTTGGGTTCTGGCATCATGGTAATTTTGTTAACTTCATGGTAGAGAGGTGTACTGGCAGTTAGCACTACCTTAAAAAGCAAGAATAAAAATTTTCCTACTTCAGCTTTTTTTTAAGTATGAGCTGCTGATGTCCTTTTAAGAAAATTACGATCACCTCTCCTTTCTAGATATGACTAATTCAACAGGTTCTCTACTTTTGCTGGAACCATACAATGTGCAAAGAAGCAGTGAAGCTAACTGAAGAATATCTTCAAAAACTTACATGTCAGATGATGCTAAATTCATCATCAGTATCATTCATTTTTAAATTCCTTATCATCCTTACCAATATATTTGTATGGTGTAAAATGATCCATTGATTAAATCATCTTTTCTTCTTTCTCAAAGATTCATTTTCATTTAGCAGTTTTTCTAATACATTGATTTTAAGGCAAAGCAGTCCAGACTTTGGACCCCCTTTTTTTTTTCTTTCTTTTTTTTTAATGCTAAAGGTATTTGTTGCAAGCTTTGTTTGGTGTGGTTGATTTCAGTTTTAATATTTACTATGGTTTTACATTGCTTCAGTTAATAAATTATTTGATTAATCAGTTTAATATATTAAGTAATTAGGTAACCTTTTAGAAACCTAAGAGTATGATGGTAGATGCATGTAGCTATGCAAAAATCAGCACGGTCAGTTCTGGTGGCAACTATCAAAAAGTCTTAAACTAAAGTTGTTTTGAGGTGAATACTTTACTCATTTATTCTGTGCAAAGAGAAAGATAAAAATGAACATAGACAAGATTTTTTCCTTTTGTATTTGTTTTATATTTGAAGTTAACAAATGAGAAGAGTCTTTTATTTATAACTCAGTGCAAATAAAAAAAAAAATTTTATTAAAGTGTTGCAGCTTATCATCAGTGTTTTATCTTCTTGTGGCAACACATCACTTCATATAAAAGCAATTTAAAGAAAAAAAAGGCAAGTATAATGATAAAGCTAAAAGCTTTTGGTCTTGACTCACCTTAACTGTAGTTCAGTACTGATACATTAATGGAAACTCAGAACAACATAAAAGTGAATACCTTATCTACTATATCATTATCATTTTCCACATAAAAATGAAAAGAGTATTTCACAATCAAGTCTACACATTAAGCATGCCAAATATTGCAAATGGTTATTTTCCACAGGTATAGAACTCTAATAATTTGCATTAAAAATTCAGTTCTATTTGAAAGGGGGAAAAAAAAAAAGAGATAACCGAACACAAAAGTCATGTCCTCCTTTAGCTGACTATGCAGGTAATTTACTAGGCAACTCACACACAATCTCTACTTTAACTGGTATAGCCCCAAAATTAGGAATGTTTCCTATATCCTTCTGTTGTGGCATCCTGGGAGAAGGGAGTAGAGGGAATTGCCCTCAGGAATCTCCTGTGCCATGTGTGGTCTGGACAGCAACTTGTGTCAACTCCTCTGTCTCTAAGACAGCAGTTAAAAACACATCTTCTCTGCAGCTAATATTTAAATTTATATTTGTTCTTACCCTCTCCTTTTTTAACACTCAGAGCATTTCCAAGCAAAAGTATTCAGATTATCCCTGATTGGAAATATTTCTGAATTTGAATGTGAGTGGGTCAAATTATTTACTTTTCCTGAGGTACAGGCAAGTCTGTGTTGCAGAATTTTTTTCTGTTAACAAACAATGTAAGGGAAAATTAATTAGAAGAATATTAGGCAGAAAGTAAAGCAATATAGTTTTTGTCATTGTCCAAACAATAGCAGTTTTAATTTTGTTCCCTTGCTTGAGTATATTAAGATAACAGCAATGAAGGGGCTATGAAGTATAGTGGAATATAGTAGTTATATTGTCTTAATAATGATGTTTTGATAAATCACCATAGCATATTTCTTAATATAATTCACTGAAATACTTGTAACTGTCGCATTTGGGGTCTGGGTGGTTTGTTGATTTTCATTACTGTTGTTACTTTGGAGTTCTTTGAAAAAAGTTAACACTATACGAATTATACTTCAAACAGTAATCAGATAAAATTAATTTGATCCAGTTATCAGTAGATAATTGTAGACATAGTATATATAGCATTTTGCTTTGCCAAAGAGATAAATATTTTGCATTATGCAAAATAAATAGCAATTTTATTTTTCTGATGTGCAGAATTTTATCTGTATATTATGATATTGTGAATCAAACAGCCAAAATGTTTTTTTTGTTGTTTTTCCAACCTCAGTGCTTCTATATGTTTACTCATGAAAATATGTCTAAATATACCCTTTGCCAGCTGGGTATTGCTAAAGAAGGCTTTTTTTTCTGTTGTTCAAACACTTAAATCTGCGTGTTATTTGAAACTTGATCCCAGTTAAAAAAAAAAAGGGAGACCACTAATCAAATATTAAAAAAAAAAAAAAAATCTCTGCCTTACAATAATAATGGTAGGAAGTTCAATATTTCTGCTCAAACAAAGAGGCTGGTAGACATATTTACCAAAGGCCTTATGATGTTTGCAGTCGACTTTGCAGAAGACAACATTTATAAAGCCTTTACAGTGTCTGGCAGGTTCTATGCATTCTCTTGGGGATTAGTGTTGTTCAGATATTGTCTTTCATTTGAACTTCAAACTCTTTTATTTATTTATTTATTTATTTATTTATTTATTTATTTATTTATTTATTTATTTATTTTTAGAGACAGCTTTTTAACAGCTTTTGGAAATTAAAACCTTTTTATTTGTTCCATTATCATACCCTCTATGAATTTACTTTAAGGAAATAAATTCCAGTAAAGCTAAAGACTATTGGAATTGTTAAGAGGGAGAAAATAGGAAGAGGTATTAATATTAGAGAAGCAAACTCGAAGAAGTAAAAATAGAACTTATGGCAAAACAAAACAAAACAAAACAAAAAACAGAGAGAGGTATCTTTCAGTATGTCTATCTTTCAATATCTACTCCTACAAATTGAAAATGATACCTTGTTATAGACACTCCAGTCATAATGCAGATAATCAGAGTATGGTATTTGGTGAAGTTTCCTTTGAACAGAAAAAAATCAGTCAAAAATTTCCATTCTGGAGACTGAAAAAAAAGTTCTGAAAGAAAAACTGAATTTCCTTGTTTCATTAAAGTCCAGGTGAAAAAAAACCTCTTAGATTCCAGTTCTCTGGGTTATGTAGTATGTATAAATTTGGATACAAAGAAGAGAATCTAGAAACTACCATGAATTCAGGTTGTCAGAAGGTATCTATACCGGGAAGGGAGAGGAATCAGGGTGATATATTATTTATTTTCAGAAAGATGACTATTTTTTTCCCTAACATCTGCAAGGAAAGGTTTGTAAGAACTTTCCTTCAACTACCTTTTCACAGCTCACCTTGGGCAATCTTTTTATGCGTAAGAGCTCTTGCCTGCTTTGTTCCTGGAGCAGAGAAGAATCTTTTGAGATCTCCGCTGCTCTGTAAACAGAATGAAGCTGTGCCTGACTGCTCACCTATTTGCTTTGCCATTCGGACATCCTTGCCTTTGGAGCAAGGCTGCTGCGCGTTCCCTGCTGAGTCATGGTGTGTCCTGCACATCTCTGTCCTGCCTATGTTGGCAGCCACCTCCTCCTTCTGGTGCCCCAGAACCCAGTGGGCTCCTCTTGACAGAGCAGACTCTGATTGCTTCTTCTTCAGGCTCTCAGGCTGTGGCTCTAATCTAGTATTACACAGAAACCCTGTGTGAAAGCTTCAAGAG
>JAUBNY010000185.1:4273524-4297347 GCA_032275445.1 Crypturellus soui
TCAGCCTGGAGAAGAGAAGGCTGAGAGGGGATCTAATCAGTGTCTATAAGTACCTCAAGGGAGGCAGTGAGGAGGATGGGGCCAGTCTCAAACTAAAAGTCCACAAACTAAAGTACAAAAAGTTCCATGGGAACTTAAGGAAATATTTCTTAACAGTGAGGGTGACAGAGTACTGAAGTTGCCAAGAGAGGCTGCAGAGTCCCCTTCTCTGGATATCTTCCAAACTTGCTTGGATGGAACCTTGTGCCACATGATCTACGTGACCTTATGTGTGCAGGGAATTGGACTCTAGAGGTCCTTTCCAACCTTTAGGATTCTATGATTCTATAATTCCATAATTCTATGATCATATAATGGATGATTGGGTGGATCCTACTTCACACAGCTGTATGCACATTCAGCACTTGCTAAAAAAAAAAAAAAAGATTTGTTTTAATTTGGCCCTATTTATTTATTTATTTATTTATTGCTTATTTCTGACACCTGTTTAAAATGTGAATCTCTTCTAGAATCTTATCTTCACTTTCAACTATTTAACAATTGAGAGAAGTAGAGAAATAGAGTAGAACAGAACCTACATTTTATTGTCTTCTCTTTTATATAGTTTAAATAATTTAATTGTTGGGAAATTCAAAGAGAAATGATATGTAATATATACTAGAGTGGTTACTTTTTATGGACATTTTGTTAATGCATTATTATTTATGATAGCCCTCACTTCTGGCATGAAACCTTTTCAGACACATTTTGAAAGACTAATTTTACTGAATCTGGAGAATTTCTCTTATCTATCATAACAGAAATCTTTTCAAAGGATGCTGTGCAATTAAGCATGAACACCTCTGCCTGTGTAACAACTCTAAATCAGACTGTGATTTTCCAGGTGTTTCTCCAAGTGCTTTAGAATTTTCCCAAGCATATCTCCTTATAACTAACATTTCACTGATTGGTTTATGATCTCCTCAAAAAGAAAATAAAAATGTACAAATTATTGTACAAAAATTTTGTACCATTATTGTACAAATATCAGAAAAAAAAGAGAGAGAGATTTTCTAGAATATAATTTTTAAAAATGAAAAGAAAAAGAAAATGAAAATATTAATAGAATATAGAATATAGAATATAGAATATAGAATATAGAATATAGAATATAGAATATAGAATATAGAATATTTTGGTTAAAACCAAAAATAAAGTCAAATTCAGAGTCAATTTATGATAAATTAAGATATTTATTTTTACATTTTTTCAGCATGCAAATTACATCTTTATTTTCTTCAGACTTTCCTGTAATTATAGCTACTTATTAGCATAAAATTTGTATTTTCTTACCAAAGGCTTTACATTTCACGCCTAGAGTTTAACTGTGTATTTAATAGATAGCCCCAAAATCCACATTTAGAGATCGAAGAAAACTAAAGAAAAAAAACGAAAACAAAAACAAAAGGATTTGGTCATTGTATCTCTCAACTAGTTAATAATTATGCTGAATGAGTATTTCTAGGTTATATTAATCTTTTTTCTGCTCCCCCTTTTAACTGGATGTATTTCCAAATCAAATTTAAAGACATCTAGAGTAGAGAAATTTGGTTGATAAGTGGATAAAAAGAAAGCGTAATTTACAGCAGACTACATTCACATCTGAATTTCTCTTACAATTACAAAGCAGTTAAATACAGGAAAGACCTTCTGTCAGTGTCAGTATTGGCTGTTCAGTGTCAGCCAATGCAAAATTGACCTCTGCAATATAATAAGAAATATCATGACCCAATAGTAATAGATCTTTTGATTTTGATTCATTTTTAATTTCAATTTTGAAAAATTTACACTCCAAAAATGAAACAGAAAAGCTTAGTCAGATAGTCTATCCATACCTTCTGTTGTGGACACTATGAATCTACTAGTAGATAGATTAGTATCTACTTAAGTGGCATGGCAATAAGTAACTCACAGAAACCTCTCATAGATGTATGGAACTTTCCAGATTTTATTTATTTATTTATTTATTTATTTTGTCATAGTCAGTTGATGACACTTTAGCCTGTGCATTCGTTAACTGAGGAACGAGAATGGAAAAAATGGTTTAAAAGGCCAACCATGAGGAAGGGAAGGAACAAATGAAAAAAAAACAAAGGCTCCTGCATGGACCATTTACTGTAAATGGTGTGAAGCTGTTTTGAATTATGCAAGACTGAATCTGTTGCAGAGTATTGAACATGAAAATTCCCTTAATGACTCAAATGCCCAAGAGCTAAAATATTTGCTTTCCCAGAGCAGCAGAGGAAATCTTTTATTTGATGCAATATGAAAAGTTTCCTCAAACATTAAGAATATAAAGAATTTTCATCAAACAATGGGCAAAAAGATTTGAACTCTAGGATTAAGAGAAGATGTGTAGGATAATATTACATAGCATTCTGTCCCTCATTAAATAATAGATCAGAGGATAAAAATATACAAGAATTAAATGTCAGGACATTGTAATATCTGGAATATTTTGAGAAAGGACAGATACTTTTGTTGAATGCAGAATACTACACAATACTGAGCTAATCAGTGTTTTTTCCACTGGTTTTGGAAAACCACATGTTGATCTTCTATATTACGAAAGATAAGGAAAAAAGAAAAAGAAAAAAGGGGAACAGATGCCAATTGATTTGACAATTGATTTGAAGTAGCTGACATGGAATTAACCATCTGAAGGGAGCCGGGAAAAATCTACTAATGGTTAAAATTAGTTATCTCCCTTTTAAATGGGTCTGCTGCCAGTAGAACAAGGGCATACCAACATAGTCTTATTCTCCTTCCCTCACAAAAATTATTGCAAGTGTTGTCCCTGTTACATCTAAAAAAGTTTTCTGAAGAAAACAAAACAAAATGCGAGATAATCATAAGGAAAAAAAAATTTTCCGCAGCCCTGATCAAAGAGCTGGCAAAGCTGTTCACTAGTCTAGTGCAGTTCTATCTTTTGCTCAGTTCGCATGCCACAAAGCATATTCTGATCTGCAGAGGCCAGCTATTTTAATAGTCTATCTCTAAATTTCATTCTTTGTGACCAGAAAAAAAATGGAATCAGAAATGCATTGTTTTATGTTTATTTGGTTGCAAGGAATTAACAATTAGAGAAGCAAAAAAGGCAAAATCCACACAAAAATTCTGAAGATGGTCAGCAAATGTTCCCATCTTTTCAATTCCCCCTGCCTTATCTCCCAACTTGCATAGAAATATAAAGCCACTTTAAATACTATACAGAGCCATAGAATTTCCTGTAGACTATTTTTGCTTCTAGTTGTCTGGAACCTCAAGAATTTTTTCCCAATGGGTTTTTGGACTTTGCATTGTTTTTGTGTTTGTGTGCATACATGTGTGCGTATACCAGTTTATTTAGTCACAATTTCAAATACTAAAAATGGAACAGAGCAATAAACTGAGAAAACAAAAGCAAAAACAACGATAAGAAACAAGCCTCAGGCAACACAGAGCATTTTTTTTTAAATCCATCTCTCTGCTGTCTGTCTATGATGTATGATATAGTAAAGAATGTCAGACTAGATCATAAACTCTGAATACTGAGATGCTAATAATGTCAGAATTGCTGCTGAATTTTGTTCAGTAGCTGTGGCAACATTTCTTGCTCCTCTTTGGCTTTATCTCCATTTCTGTGCTAGAAAAAAAGCAGCCTGTATGGAGCTGAACTGTCCATCCCCCAATTCTTCTGCACTACCGATGAAAGAAGCCCTGCAGTCCTTACTGAAATGGGCAAAAGCATGGAATGAAGCTGCTCAGGATGAGGGCAGCTTTGAGGGTGGGCTTGTTTACTCCTTCTGAATAGGATCATTTCTGTGATCCTCTGCACAGAAGGTCCCACCAGCAGTGGCATCAGCACAACTGGTGGAGCACACTGATCACGAGGTATGAATCTAACATTTGGAGGGACATGTCCACATGGCAGACACCATGCCATCAAGGCATGCCATTACCTGAAGTTAGGGATGGAAAGAGATCCTTGAGGCCAGTTTTTCTGACAAAGGAAGTGCTGGTGTAACTCCGTCCTAGAGGAGCGTATCCTCATGCATTATCTCTTCAGATACAGTCAGTCATAAGTACCCCACGCACCAACTGTCTGGCTCTGTTCATGCTAATGACTGAAGACAGGGTGACTCTTGGAGGAATAATACTGTAGGAGGCTAGTGAAATTGCCAAGCAAAACATGGATTAAATGCAGGTGAAACGTATCACTGCAGCTTGGGGTCATTCAAGGGTTATGCAGATTTTATTTTCCCGTCATTCTCAAGACCTTATGGGCTCCAAAGATGCCTATCGTCTCACTTTTTCCCTTGCTTCAGAGCTTCAGAGTCTGCAACCTGCTGCTTTTGTACTTCAAAACCCTCTGAAATTTCACATCACAGAGAAGTGGAATATCCTTCCTTTGTTCTACTTTGAAAAAGAAAGTACAGACCTATAATACGCTACTTAATTATATACTAAGGTTTCCGTTTCTGCACTCTGGATGAAGAAGGCTTTCACATTCACAGTGATGGCAAATAGAATTTTGTTGTATTTTAGCCCCTGTTTCACATGTCCTTGTTTGTAGATCTAGGAATTGAGTGTCGTCTCTGCTCTCACAGCAGGATTATAGTGATATTGCTGTTCTGACAGCTCTTAATTCATACAGTATGAAGTTCAGAATATCTCATCCCTTCTGACTGTGTTGTGACAAAATGGTTCAATATTTAAGCTGATTCCATGTGTTTTTGAGGTCTAAGGTGACCAACTGAGGTACAGATATTTAAATTAAAAAATGTCCAGATATGAATGTTATCTTCACCAGGTATGAATCCAATACTCAGAGGGGTATGCTCATGGCATAAAGCATCTTAGAGTCCTTGCAGGAATACATATAGGCTGGCATGTTTCTTAACAAGCTGGCAAATTCAGTATGGATGAATAACATACCAAAATGTAATAGTAACATTTTTTTATATTTTATCTATCTTGATTTTGAACATTACTTCATTGTATCATAAAATAGTGTATGTCCTTTTTTTCGTGTGTGTATCATTTTGCCTGCTGTATTTGAACCTCCAGGGTAAATATAAGACAATGCCATAGATACAATGAGCAGAAAATTATGAAGTAAGAGGTTTGGCATTTTTAATAATTTTCATAGAATTCTTCCTGTTTGGAATAAGGATTATAACATTTGATCCTAATAGAGTGAGACTATCCTTTTGTTTCATAATGATTTTTCAAGATGGAGTTAATTAATTTTCATAGCTATCCGGTGCTTATCACTATCTAACTGTTACACGAGGCTTAAAATTAATATGTTTGTTGAAGATATTAATTTTATAGAAGTAGTGCACAGAGTGACAGGAGTATCAAAATTCAGAATGCATGAGGGTTTTTTCTCATTCTGTTCTCATAAAGCTGTGATTTGTGACCTCCATGACAACTGAAGATTTATCTGCAGAAAATAAAAAAAAAATAGAACTTTTATTTCCGCAAATAGCTGTTCTTGTCATTAGTTTTTTTGGTCTCCTGGAATATACATTCTCTCCTGTGGGAGTATTACAGATGACAATATCAAGCAGTTCATATGTTCTCATCTCTCTCTTATAAATGAAGTGTCTGATAATCCAAAAGAAATGGTTTATCATTATAAGAATAATTGCTTCCATCTACTGCAAGGCAAACAGTCTTGTTTGTCTAGTCTTCTGCTAGATTGTCTATAGCTTGCAGGGCCAGAAGATTATTGAATAATTGTACCTACTTTCTCCGCAACCAAAGAGAAAATTTTCCAACATATCCTCTTGTGTCTTTTTTTGGTGCGGTTTCTCTGTGGTCTCCACATTCCTCTTTCATTTAAACTATGTTTACCAAAAATATGGATATATAGAGAAACACATTGGTTATGTAAACAAATGCATTTTTCCATTATTGTTACATAAAAAATATTATTTTGCTTTTGATAAATATGTGCATATATATGCATATAAAATGAATAAATAATATTTTGTGTATGTAAATCAGAAAATAACAATGCATCTTATATAACAATCAGCAGATTAACAATATATATATAAATACCTGTATAAGTATTTTATATATAGTTTTATAAACACACACACAAAATCTGCAAAATAACAGTACTGTCATGGTCTTATAAAATATACTTGAATGCTTTTATTTGTTTTAATATTGTATAAGAAAGCTGTTGGCACAGAATATACATGTTCAGATTTCTTTAGTTACCAGGCATTAATGGAGTGTAGCTTTTTGAGGAAAAAAATCAGGAAATTCTTTTAAAATCTTTTTTTTTTTTGGTGGTCTTACCTGCCATATGGTATGAATCTTAGATAGCACATCTTTTCAGTAAAACTATTTGCATGGGTGTATTGTTTTGGGAGGTTGTTTCTTTCTTTATACATGCTTGGCTCTTTCAAGTGCTCAGTGACACCAAATTGCTTTTCACTATCCACAACAATATTTTGTAGAAGCTATTGTAGCTCTTTTTTTGTGTGTGTTTTTTTGTTTTTTTTTTGTTTTAACTTGATGGCAGTTTGAGTCACACTGGTGTTTGAAGGCAGTTTGAGTCACTCTGATGTAAAGGAAGGACTGGAATTTCATCTCAGCACAGATTCCATTGTAATGAAGATCTAGAATAATACAAAACCAGTATTCTTGATCCACATGCAATTGTTTCTTAAGCAATTCATTACAGGACTCATGAAAGGGAACATGGATATGCCCTATTTACGGTTATTTTCAACCTCTAGAGTAGGTGTCCGGACTGTGAACACATGTCCTAATTCCTGCTCCCCATGTCACACTTTGGGACAAGTAAAGCTTAAACAATTTCCTAGTTTTACAGTTAGACTCTGAGTTTCATGAACGGTCACATTCTGCCTGATTTTTTTTTGCCTAAAAACTACCTCATAATAAATTTATTGACCTGTACCTCCTTAAACAAATAAAGGGTCACTATGATGTCCTATACCTAATGTATAGCCTCATTTACTATTTTTATATATCTAAAAATATAAATACTAATAACAAGAACTTCTTAAATGAGGAACTACTGGAAATGTTTGACCTTTTTACATCTTTTCTTCCTTTCCCTTTGCTGTGCTTTCTCTCCTATACCTCCCCATAGCCTTCAGTTCTCTGTGCCCTGCCCCAGCTACTTCTGAAATCAGTGAACAGTAATCCTGTGCTTTTAGCTAAATTTACAGACAAATAACAAAAATAACAAAAAAAGACAAATCTCATCATAGAAATGTAATTGATAAAAAACATCAAGGAACTGAAGCTAAGCAATTGAATAGAATGAAGAAGAGAAGAAAGGTGTTCAGCAACCACAGTAATTCCCACTAGTTTCTTTTGCCTCATCTGCTGCTTCACAGGAAGAAACAGGATGACACCCAGATCAGCATCTATCTGATACCCGCAAGAACTATTACTTAAGCAGGCTAAAGCAGGAATAGAATAAATGTCACTGTGGCATTGTGCTTCTTGGACTCTGTCACTCTCTGGTCAGCAGCCTTTAGAAAGGACATAAACTGCATATAAAAGTTAAGTCAAGCATAGTGGAAGGGTGTGTTTTCTTTTAAAGTCTGCAAAAAAGAATAACTGGAAAAAAATCCATATAATTTGACTTTCAAGACTTGCAAACCTTTGCATTAAGGGTATAAAATTCTTTAAGAGAAGACTTGGAACATCTTTCTACACAAGAAGCTTTTAGTTGTTGTTAAATAAGTGTGTTCATGTACATTTCCCCAGTAAGGGCAAGTCATTTTAAGAAATCTTGTGACCTTGTATTCAGATTTGTGCTGGTGGTACGTGTTAAATGTATACATAAAATTTGAGTAGGTCACTTTTTATGATTTTCCGTATAAACATATACCTAGACTAAAAGAAAAGTGTGTCTGGGACTTCTGAAAGTTGACAAAATTGTGAGTACTAAGTGATGTACTGTGTCCCTACCTCCGGGACTCCTGATTGTGGAATTTGCTTACTTGAGTGAGAACAAACAACAGCAAATGAAAAATGCAAACTCCAATACATATTTAACATAAATGTCCATTCTGTGTCCAGAATGAAAGAACCCTGTTTCAGCAGTAGTTTGCTACAATATTTTCTAGTATCTGCGACATGGTGCCATAGAAATCAGTAGCTTTTTCTATTAACTACACACACAGAAGAGGCATATTTTGCATGTTGTATTTAGTATTAAAAATAGGTTTTTCTATTATCCTTATAAGCTTTTGTCATGTGTCATTTCTTATGTCCATTTTTCCAAACAGAGAATAAAATAATTATTTCCAGTTATGAGTTTGATCTGTCTGCTAAATGGGGAAGGGGGGTAGAGAGGGGTAAGGAATATTTTAAAATTGTTTTACTCAAATAAACTTTGAAAAATATCAGCAGCAACTACCTTCTGAAAACAACCTTCTCAGTGGAAAGAATAAAAGTTGGCAATAAATATGAGATTTCAATGAAATATAGGCACCTGATTGCTTATAAGCGCCACGAAAGTCAATAGGAATGTGATGGCTCCATTAAAATTTTCATTTTAGGAGTGAACAATAGTGAAAATAATAGCTTTTTATAAATAAAAAATGCTTTCTTTATCTACTTTCAAAGTTTAGCATATTTTTTTTTGGAATAAAAGAAGTTCTATAAAAATAAAGTCTCTAGTGTTTCTGAGAAATAAAATCTCAGTGTTTTTTTTTTTCTTTTTGTTCTGAGTTATAATATAAGACATAAGTAAGACATAAGCAAAAGAATAGATTTAATATCATAAAACCATACTTTTTTAACATTTAGAAATGGTGGAATGAACAGGAAAATCTAAGACTACATTTCAACTTTTCATGAAATGTTTCTCTTTGTTTTCAGACTCTCAGGCTAGTGCCAGCCAGCACCTGGCACCTCCTCCGCTGGTCGCCACCTCCACTTTGATTTCCCACAAAAGGAGCCCAAACAAGTCCCTTAAATTACAGTTATTTAGGCATCACTTTCATTAGCAGATCTAAATTGTCTGTAATGCAAATGACATAGGGAATCTGAGTGAACAAATCATTCCATAGTGAACAATTAATTTTCTCTTTTTTTGATGAGGTTAATACTTGTAGCATGTATTCTGGAACTTCAAGTAAAAAAGGAGTATTGAAATGAAAACTGAAGGTAATTACATAGTCAGTGCAAGAAAAAGAACCTAGTGCAAAATGACAAGCATTAATTTTGATAGAATCTATCTGAAATTATCTCGCCTATAAAAACAGTCAGAATATGTCTTATTATGATGTACTTATAAAACTATACATTGTATCTGTCTATTATAATTTTCAATATTGGAACTAACACTCCATCCTAAGTCAAACACTCTGAAAAGGCAATAGTAATATCTTTAAATCTTTGAAGTTGCTAAAATTTCACCTTGTATTAATCTGATGCAAATGATCTGCTACATTACCCAAATACTCTTTTTTTTTTTTTTTTTTTTAGCCATGGAATGTGAAATGTATTACTTAATAAAGCAGAGGCAAGGCTTTGTGTTGGTATTAAGATAGATTACTTATGTGAAATGAAAATGAAGATCATAAATCAAAATAGCTCATTACAAGTTCCTTGTTTTACAGTAATTTATCAGTTTTACTTCTATTTTTACTGTTCAATATCTAGTTTATACCACTTATTCTTTCATTTTATCACTTTTTTTGTGTGTGATATGATGCTTGTTTTTGTATGAGCTAAAGAATTACTACTAAATTAATGGAATTCCTTCCCCAGACACTCAGCATAGAGACAAAGACGTTCCTCAATGCCTCGAACTACCATGCTGACACCAGAAAAGGATTTAAATATCTGCCTAATTTTCTCTAAATTTCCAAGCATTCGTTAATTTAAGAAATGAATAAGTAAAAGTAACAACATTTCTAAAAATAATAATAAAATTCAGGAAACTATGACTAGAGAAAGTTTGACAAACTCAAGAAAATCTCAAGGAAAACATCAGTCTTGTTGCAAATAAAATTACTGCATGACAGTAATGTTTAATTTACCAAGCAGACTATATGAATTCAAAACCCTCCCCAGATTAAGCCTCTTTTTGCAGTTTAGCTGACTTTTTCCACAGGAAAGAACGGCATGCAATACCTGCAATATACTCTAAAAAAGCACCATGCTTATCTTTGGGAATGGGGTGAAAATCTGCTCATTAAAATATTAGTTACACACATATATGTTTATGTGTTTTAATTAGCTCTGGGTTTCTCTTTCTAAATATATAATTCAAATAACAATGTGAGACACAGATGTCTTATTAGCATAGGACTTCCACACAGGAATGAACTTCATTCTTTCAACAAGAAATAATTCTTGTCAGTATGTGAAATTTGGTAAGGCGTGGGGAAAATTCACCTCCAAAATAAAGTCCCAGTACACTTTCATCAGACAATCAGGATTAATATGTGCATCAAAATGAGTGTAATTTATGCTAGTGTCTGCTAATCCAGTTCACATATTCATGAGGGCCTAATTCTGAGATATCTTCTTTTCAGGCAGGTCTTCCAGGATGAACTATGACTCTGCTGCATGCATTTGAAATATATATTATAAAATAAAAAAGAATGATGCTCCTCCTATATATATGGATATTTGTGTGCATGTTTAATCCCATCTTGATAAAGTATTTCTTGATGTAAAATTTTCTTTTTACACTAACTTCTACTCAGCGCTATGGAACTATTTAATAGAACCTGCATGAAAACTGACCCGTGTTCCCTCACCTACATCACCTAGTAAGATAAAGCAGCATAAACACTGAAATACAAGCATGGGTTTTTAGCTTAAGTAAAGTAATTACAAAAGAAGTTAAGGTATTGTAAATTCTACAGTATTTGGTAAGATTATTGGAAAAAAAATAATAAACTGTCATGAAATGAAATTTGGCTGATAATCTTAGCAAAAAAAAAAGTCTGCAAATATATTTTTTTAAGTTTATCATCATCCTAATTTTTGGAAATACTTGTAACAGTAGTGTAATAGACAGTTTCTAATGGCCTTTCCTTCTTTACAATAGCACTCCTCAATTTTATTTTTTGAATACATCTCTGTGTGGTTCTTGTATTAAAGAGATAGCTTAAACCGGAAAGATTTCTTCCTGAGATATAAATACTATAGTGCTTAGTTTCACTTTTTTTCCACTTACTGCACAAGAAGATTTTATTTATTTTCTTACTGAGGATCAGAATAAGAAAGGCTGTGGTTTAGTGATGAATCTATAAAATCATTCTCAATAAAATCAAATAATTTCCTTTATCATTTAATTTATCTGCATATCTTTCTGGAGGTCCTCTTACTCTGCCAAAGTAGTCCTGCCTTTACAAGTACAACAGTGGCACATGTATATTCTTGTAAAGCTCTGAAAAAAGAGACAATTCATTACCATCTATTTAGCTTTCTCCTGAACTGAGAAACTGACTGTTAATATAAAAACCCAGACCATGAGCCCTGGGGAAGGTGGGAATTGATGAAAGGGTAGAATCTCTATTTTAATCGGCACAAAAATGTAAAATTTTGGAATTATTAAGAGCAAGTCTGGGTTTTGTTTTTTTCCTGTTTGACAGATTGTCTGACCTAGGAACTTTTTATTCTGTTCTGCAAGAAGATTATAGAAATGGAAAAAACTATGATAGAAAAATAGCAGTTGTATTGGTTAATGAAAAAGTATAGGGAAAGAGATTTTTGGCTAGGTTTCTTTTAAAGTTCCCTTCTCATTTAGTGTTCCCTTCAATGGAAATATTTTCTTTTCCAGATAATTTGTGCCCTGGACTGGAAAACTTTAGGTGACAATGTGAGAAGTTGTTTGATTAAAGCTTTATCTGATTTCTGTCCATCAGATTATATACTTAACCAAAGCTGCTGGTTGCATTCATTGTGGATCTTGAAATTTATCCTCTGTATATATGTAGTAGTGAGTACACTGAAAACTTACAAATAATAAAAATTATGTTTTCATTTTTTTGAGGCAAGTTGAAAAAGCTCTAAGATTTTATGAACATTAAAAATTAGCTTTTTTCCACTACCTTCCTTATTTGCAAATTTTGCATCATATCATCTCTTATGTTTTGTGATGTGGTTTGTGTTTTTAGGATCTTTGGTACATCTTTTTTTTCATCAAGATATTATTACATTAGATGTAGATTCTCCAGCTTTGTACAGTGGTACTATGGCCAGGATAGTGTCTTGAAGAACTAAAAGGATTTTACAGGGAAAAATATGGGATCCTAATTCACAAAGGCAGTTACTTACCCAAACTTTTTCTCTAATTTGAGTAGGATTATTCCAGTGATCTTGCAGCTTAGCAAAGAAAAAAATTGGTGCGGGAGACAGTGTAAAAGTTTCTCCTACCACAGTTTATTGGTTATTGTCTTCACATCTCATTTTGCTATTCCCTTCATAGTGCTAAAAACAGTTGAATGCAGGTTGTGCTGTAAACCAGACAGATGAAGGATCATAGTGAAAAACAGTAATTTAGGACTTTTTAAGCTTTATTACATCTATGTCATGAGATAGCAATGAACCACTACACTGAAAACAATCAATTCAGAAAAATCCGGGTGTTCAGGCCCATTTCACAGGGGCAAGAGGAGCTTCTTAAATTGGCTTCTCTCCTGAAGAAAACTTATGCTGGAACTCTACTCTGAGTAATTTCTCATCTCTGACAATATTGTCCTGCAAAGAGAAATAATCATGGACTTGATTATACACAATTGTATATAATGTAGTAATTTTATCTTAAAAAGTAGGTGCAAAAGAGCTCCACTTTTCATCTGACAGCATTTTGTACCTCCACTTTCATAGAGAATTGCTGTACAAGGTGCAACTGCAATAGGGAATCAAGTGTATTGTGCTACCATGTGCTCTGCAAGCTTCAGCCTTCAGATTTTTATTGTATTCCCTCTTCCTGAAAGTAAAAACACATCATGAGACTTCCTGGACCTAATTATGTCAGTTTGTACCTCTGATTGTAATGTACAGAGAGCTGCTATTTGTATTGCACAACAATCAATCAACTACAGAATGGGATTACATCTACTGATGTCACTGTTTATCTCTATGATTATTAATACTAATACTGAAGTACATGCTAGCACTGTGAATTAAAATGTAATGATATATTTATTTTTCTGTATATAATCTTCAAAAATATTTTTGTCTTCAGTTGAAGCATGAACTTTCAGCCTTTGCCTCCTTTGCTCAGTTCCCCACATAATTAAATTACTTTTCATGTAAAAAGGCTAATTATACATTTCCAAATTCAACTGAATACTAATTCAGTTATAGCAGTCCAGCACTAAACCTGGGCAGCCTACAACTCAAGAAACTATTATGAAATATTAGCTGTCATATGCATATAAGACAGATTTCCAGCTCTTTACAAAGTGCTTCCTGTACCATAAAAATAAATGTTCAAACTGATTTCTAGGACAAAAAGAAACACCATAGAAAATACATATATTGTAGATTTTTTTCCCCTTTCTAGTTCTGAATTTGCCAATCTCATATGTCAACTGTGACGTTAAAATTGCCACTTTTGACCAGCCTTCTTGTAAAGCACATCTGACATGGAATGATATTCTAGTTAATGAAATATATGTATGACAAATCACAGTTGGAGTAGTTTCATTCTTGACTTGACTGCATTGGCATTTCTAGCTGGAGCATGGATGAGTATTTGTCTTTCTCTGACAAATTATTGCCAGGTTTTATTCAGCTTGAGTCACATTCTAATCTCATCTTTACTAGCAATAATTTGGCAGACAGCAATCTTTGTATGCAAGTAAAGAATAAATAGTTGGTCTGGTAAAGGTAAAAAATCTGAATATTATTTTGATTGTTGCCTTTATCTTTCAAGGATGGAAAAGGTAGAAGGAACTTAGTGGTATTTCTACCTTTTTGACACGCACCTTTCTTGGGGAGAAAAATACTAAGGACTGTTACATCATGCTTTTTCTCAATATTTTTCCTACCATTTATTTGCAAACAGTGACTCTTGACAGTGACTCTTTCTTTGCAGTACAGTTGCAATTCTGCTGAAACTTGCTGAAAGGAAAACATTGTTGCTTGATATTATACATTTATTGTTTTATCTCAGGGGACTTCTAATGGATGGTGGTTTGCCATAGCCTGCCTACTTTTCTTGCATTTAGCAGAAATTTTCTATTTTATCATTATTCTTTTTCAAAGGCTGAGAGAAAAAAGAGAAAGCATTAATGAGTGATTTGTGATAACAGTATGCTGGGGACTGACACTCTCTCTGTTTTGAAATCTACAGGTTTCAGTGCTATTGGAGCTGGCAAATAGACTTGTAATAATTAGCAATATTATTATCAAATATGGCCAAGCTCTTTTTTTTTTTTTTTTTTTTAACTTGAAAGGATAAATACACTCTTCAAAGTCACTATGGCTAATCTTTGTTTGTGACAAATTTATATTTGTCTCTGCATGTTTTGCTAATGAATAAAGAACTATTTTAGTGTTTCCTTAAAGATTTTCTTTATTATAATTTTTTTTTACAGAGACCTACAAAAATTAATTGATTCTGAATAGTAGGTGAGCTATTTACTAAAATATATGTGTTAACACAATCTTTGCCACTTTGATAATTCTCCTTATAATGTAGGCACAGCAGTTAGGGTAAAGACATAAACAGAATGTGACCCTGTACCTCTGAATGGTACTGCAGAAATCTTGAGGATTCATATAAGGTCTCTTTGTTATTATGATTATAATTATTAGTGTAATTTACCTCTCGCTTTCATTTCTCATTTTCTCTTATGATTTTTTTCTAATGATTACATTATGTTTTATCATAGCATTGATGAATATTGATACATATTTAAATGAATTTAGACAGTGTGATTTTATTAACTTTTTTCCTTAGTCTCACAAAAAAAAATGAGTACTCAGTTTTTATTCCTGTTCTGGCTTCTTAGAAGCTGCTCGCAATTTTAAAGGTGTTTATATGAAAAAAAATCTTAGTAGGAGTGGGAATACAGTCAATACTTTCTTGCAAGGAGTAACCTTGAGGGATGTGTAGTGGTTAAATTTCAGTATCATTCCATACAGATTTGTCTCCCCAGAACAGAAAAACACTGCAACCTAAGATTAAATGAGCAGCTGGTAGAGAGCTTCTGATTTGATCATGTTGCTTTTCTAGACAGACTAATTGTTCTGATTTATGGTTATCACCTGTATTTCATGGGTGCTTGCTTCGAGCTCTAATTAATGGATAATTTTTAACTGCTACAAATTTAATTGTTCCTTATATTTCAAAGAGCAGAGGAAACATGGTTCATAGCAAAGAGAGGCCTTACTTTTATGACCTTCCTTGTGTTAGAAATGGAAAATGACAATTGCTATATTTATCTTAAACTCTGCAATGTCCAGATATGCATTTATACATATAAGGATAACTATGATTTAAAAACACATTGAAAAATCATCTTCAATATAGTCACCTTCAATAAAAAATATTTTAAAACTTTGCAGTACAAGATTTCTTAACATATGTCAGGTCATAATAGATAATTTAGGTCATTTTATCACTTAGAATCTGAGTGTGCCATATAGCAACAGCTCATCCTTTTCTTTAACTCCCCACTAACTTTCCTTTGACAAATGAATTCCTTTCAGAAATACATAAAATCTTAATCTTTAAGAGGAATTTAGGAAAAGGACAATCCATCAGTTCTCTTACTGGGTCATTTCAGTGAATTTTTCAACAGTAAGACATATAGTTTAGAGCTTTAACCTCTCCCAACATCTCAAAAGCTGCCACAAAGCACTGATATTTTGTGGGCTGGTCATACACTTTTTGCACATATTGAGCTGTTTTTTTGCAATGAGACAGATTGCTATCCCTTTCAAGTCTAGAAGGGAATTAGCACTATTAGCACTTCACATCACCAACTAGCACCAGCTACCCATGTGTCCGTTTGGGCCCTGATTTTGACTTGGGTGTCTATAGACACAGTGAATCTTCAAAGAGAAACAGAAATCTCACCTCATGTTTCATTCACCCAGAACAGATAAAAGTAGCAGAAGAATTGCAGTGACAAAATCAATATGTTTCAGCAAGCGCAAACATCCAGATCAAATACTGTTTCCATATTGTACTCTCTTTCCAAATAGCTGGTCTACACAGATTAAGTGGATAAGGCTTGCACAGGACCATCATGAACAGGCTGCAGTCACACCTTTCTTTTGTTAAATACCCATATTCTAGGAGTTAGGATTATATTGCTTCACAAAATATTTAAATTTCTAAAAACTGAGAAATTAGTTTTAAATGGAATGTCTTTGAGATCCACAGAAACAGACCACAGTTCAATGGCTTAATAACCCATACATTTACCTACAGAGAACTTACAAGCATTTAAAGAACAGGAGAAAAAAAAAAGAAAAAAAAAAAAAGAAAAAAATGTTTCTAAACATTTAAAAATACTGAATATTTTAGCTGTTCCTTGGCACAAGAGAGGCAGCTTTAGCCTTTCTGACATTGGTTAAGTCAAGCTCCTGCAGTAAATACTGTTTGTGTGTTGCATTAGTGAGCTTGGCCTTTACTGATGGGAAGGAGAGTTTATTGAGGTCTGCTATGTTCCCATTAACCTAAACAGCAGAGACATTTTCTGTCACTTTAAGTGTCTGTATTCTGGACTCAGCAGCATTAAAGTCAACCACCTCTGCCCTTAATAACACATGTCATTAAAATCAAAGAGAATAACTGAAAAAAAAAGTGGAGTATTACATCTGTATCTTGCAGATCAGACTTGGCTTATATTTATATTTATGTGAAACATGTCCTCATGGTTATGAATATTAATGTTCTAAAACAGTAATTATTGTGAATAGTGGTGCCCCTTTATCCCCTGACTTCCTTTTTGATCTCCAGCATTTGTTTGATATTTCCAAATTGTATCTTGTCTGTCATCAAACTGACACAGACATGACCTTCTGGTCAAGGTTGCATTCAAGTTCTCCAGCTTATAACTCTGTCAAGAAAATGTGGACTCATTCAAGGGTCCTTTATCAAAACAAATTAAAGGCATATGTAAAGAAGGTCATTAAAGGAATTCAATGATCCCTAAGAATATCTTTAATTTTGATCTCAGAACATTTTGAAGGCTTACTTTTTTTTTATTTTTAACCACAGTCTTCCCAAGGATATATGCATTGCACATGTAAGGTTTTCTGGCAAATGTATGATTAAGATACCAATTTTTTATCTGTGAATACAGTTAGGTCTGATGACAGTAGGAAATTTCCTTGACTCCATTTTTGATAGTTTTTTTTTTTACCGTATATTTTGTTTGCTTTTCCACGAATAGGCTTGTTGTCCTGTCTTGTGGATAAGTTCCAGTCAAGACAATTTCATGTTGATCGCATATTTCTAATACACTTAAAATACTGGTTACTCTATTTTTTGATTAAAAGGATTCAGCTGTATGTTGCATTGCACTGATCATATCAATACTTTAATCCCAGATCTCAAGTTTATTTGCCTTTCTTTTGGGAAACTTTGAAATCTCAGGATCATATTAATATAACATTACATTATAGAGTATGGAAAAAGTACATTACAGAAAATAGTACATGAAGAAATGTCTCTACCAGCATTTTCTTGTTTTCTTCATACCGCAAATTCTCTTTCTCTTCAATCCAAAATTTTCACAGCACAATTGCCTCAAAGAATATCTTGCAATAACTAAACAATATGGACTTTGTAGAATAGGATTAAAAATGCTTCCAGTATTTTCAAAACAGAGTGCATTTATGAATTTGAGCTTAAACTATTGTCCTAAATGCACTGACCAACTCCACCTAACTTACAACAGAATTTTGCTTACGTTGGAAAACAGGATTATGTTTATCAGTGTGAATGTAATGATCTTTCTCTTCTTCTTCTTACATTCTTCTGTGTATAAGGCAGTATCTAACAGGAAGGAGATCTGAGGACTGCCTTCAGGATAAGATTGAAAACCTTTTTTGTCTTCATTTGAATGGTATAAATTGAGAATACACCTGTTACCCTAGATGGAGCTAAAAGTTTTGAAAAGTATTCTTTGTGTCTTGCTACATTCTTTTTCTCCATGACTAGTGAATGACTCTGTTTCTCTGCCAGCTACTGACTTAAAACAAGATTTTCACTAAAATGTGTGTTAGATTCATTACTTTTTCATTGTAATGTAGGTGCTATGACAAAAGGTCTTCTGCAAATTATAAATTTGGTAATATAACAAACTTATCATGTTTGTCAATTGTCAAGAAAAGAAAATGGGTAATCATCAGAAAGAAAGTTCAGGGTGATGTCTTTGCTAAGGTACAGAATGATAGTAACAGCAAACAGGCAAGAGTATGTGTTACTGCTGCTGAAAATGATAAAACTTAGTTCTTGCAGTATCTCTGTACAGCTAGTGCTCTCAGTGGCCTCCCTCTGCCGGTTATCACAAGCCAATTATCTTCAGCCTTAAAGTCAATAGTGCAAAGAAAGCAATCTTCTGGTGACTTTCTTCATTAAGGTAACTTCTAAACTTGACATGCAGCTCCCAATTACTAAAATAGGTTTCCTGTTGCAAAGAGATGACACTAAAAAGATTAATTTTCCTCAAGGAGCCTGAAGATGTAAGAGGAAGAAAAGGTAAACTCTCACTAGCTCACAGTGTGATCTCCACTCAGATGGAGTAATTAAAAAGCTATCAAATGAGAGAGGTCTCCTTCTCTCCTGGGCAGGTTTTGTTAGAAGATAGCTAGAAGTCAGGACAAACTATAACAGGAGTTCTCCCTCCCTTGTAGTTTTAACTGCTGGATGATTTTTAGTTTATCATTATTTTATTTGGAATATGGAGATACGTACAAAGTTTTAATATTGCAGACTAGAGTGAACAGAGAAAATCTAAGGGAAACCAATCCTCTTTAGTTCTGTTTATCCATCACAGTACAAAATATTTTGCCTGCAATCTCATCTTACTCCTTTATTCCATAATTATAAAAAGAAATGATGTAGTGATGTATGCTTCATAAAAGCTTAGATATTCTAAAGAAAACCTAAACAGTGGACTATTATTGATTTCACACAAGAATCAGTCAGAATTCTGCCGATCAGTTTTATTTTCAATTTTATTTTACTCATAAAGGTCAAGATAGAACAAACAGGCTTTGAGCTCTTTTACCAGATAAATGTATACAATCTCACAGTACATAGGTAATTTTTCCAGTAAAATATTATATTTTTTCCATTGAATTCATTTTTTTTTTTTTTAATTCTGATTCCTGTGTGATTAAAGTTTCAAAAGCCAAATCAATTACCTTTAATAAAGCTCCACTTCTCCATATTTTAATGAGTTTCCATTGACACACCTGGTTGTTACTTAGTAATTTGATTACTGGTTATATAATGCTAAGAAAGTTTTGACTGACTAACACTAATCCATATTTCACTGTGTGTATTTCATAAAGGTACATACGTTCATAAGCATGATTTTATAGCTTGTAAAGCATTGGAAAAGCCTGTGAAATCAAAGACAATATACAGCAGTTAAATTATCAGATCTGGTCCTATTTTGCTGCAAACTGACATGCTTCCCCTAATGTCAAAAGACCTCTGACATATTTTAAAAGCTGCTATTCTCATCACTTGCATTTTTCTTGTTGCTAAAGTAACATGGCAGTTAAGGTTAAACAAAACTTTTCAATTGTTTCTCCTCTGTCTTCTTGTTTCTATTGCAAATAGAAATAGTTTATTTCAGAGGAAACAAAACAAACAAAAGAAAACAAAGGGGTAACAAAAAGAAAAAAGAAAAGATATTGATACCAGTTTTAAGCCTTTGGATATTATCAGCAGAACACAAAAATTAATGCTCTTAACATAAGTAGAAGAAAGAGTAGTTAGTCTTTCTTACCATTCAGTTAATAATTTAATCTAGTTTATGAGTGAAACTCCTGTTGTTTTTTCACTGTCAATAAATAAATACATCTTTTACATCAATATGTACATTAACTTATTTAATTCAAGTGTGAAACCTTAAATACATCAGTATTCTTCCTACTAAGAAACTGAACGGCTCCCATCTAAGCCAGCAGATTTTGCAGGAGCTTAGCATTAATAAGGATTTGGTCTCTGAGGTTTGTACACACGAATGCATCATATTTTCAGATATACTGGCATGTGTGTATTTGTCTGTGTTTGTATATGCAAGTTTGCAAACACTTATGGGGGCAGCACATGTAAGCTGATCTACCTCATTAGGTCCCTGAATGTCAGTGACTGAAACTCATTCAGTGTCACGATGTTACGATGCACTTTCAGACTTGCCAACGGTACCGAGGGAAGATCACTTTCTTCCTTATGATTAGCTGGCTTGGGATATGACTTAATCTCAGGCCTTAGATAGCTCCTGATAATCCATTAAGGTCCTTTCATCAGTGAAAAATGCCCATCTGTGACCACTTATCCAGAATTCATTCATACACCCCACAAATTCTAACTATTCCTCTAAATTTTCTCTATATTCCTTAAAAATGACCAGAAAAGTAAACATCTATTTAAGTAACTTCCTAACAAAATATCAGTTATCCTAAGAAATGGAAGGTTTTTTATTGTTTGTGGGTTTTTTTTGCAAGACAATTGTTTTATATAGTAGATGAAATTGTAGATAGACAATAGCAAAAATAAATAGACAAAAACTGATCACATATGTTGCAATTTGTAGCTAGCCAGAGAACTGGATTTATCAGTACAGACTGTGATTTCCTGAATGATTTATAAATGACTTTGAATGAGATTAAAATCTCTTGCATTTTGCATACGCAAGGATGTCTGACTTTTGATGCTAATATTATCAAGTTTGGTCTTCTTTTGCACAGAAAGACCCATACTTCTGACTCACAGATACCTTCATATACTGGTATTTCCTTTCCCCTTGATCACCAGTGACTGCTATTATAACTAAACTCTTAGTCACCAGTTATGCATAACAGCATTTATTCTGCAAACTATAGAGAAATAAATCTTGGCCCAAACAACTGGGGAGCTATTACCTAAAATTGTAATAGCAAAATCTGACATGACTTTGGACTGAGTTTTGCTGCATTCATTAAAACTCAGAAAAATGGTAGAATAACCAAGGTATTCAACAACTGCTTAAAAAAAAAAAGAAAGAATGTCTCTCATATATAATATTACATGGTTCAGCTAAAAGCGACATCTTTTCAATGTAATGTTCCATTATAGTAAGCTTTATTGTTTTGATCAAGAGACAGCTTACCAGCAAAAGGAGAAATAAAATAAAATAAAATAAAAACTATGCCCTCTTCAAGTTAAATTTTCCCTAAGAAACAAATATCTATTATTTTTTAAGAGTCACTCCACTGCACATCTGTAACTCTGGCTCTAGGCATTCTACAGTATCTACAATAAAAACCTGACTTCATCAGAATCATTCACTTTAAGAGTGATATGTTACAGATGATAAAGATCTAGAAAAATGAAAACAGATCTCACAGAGATCTACATTTTTCCCTGTATACTGCTTAATACTGTATTATCCTTGAACTAAAAAAGATGATTCGACAGTGCAAAGTTTGTCTTATGGAGTTTTAAGATCAGATTGGCAATATAAAATTCTGTTTGGGATTCAGAGTTTAAATATAATCTGAGCTCTAACATCTAAATTATTGTATATGCAGTTGTTTAAAATAGTTTATTAATAAATATTTTCTCCTCTGTTTTATCTTATATTTGCTATGTGTGATAATTACAGATGTGAAAATACATTTCTAGAGACTTGTTGGAGTAACATAAATATCTGCTTCTCTTTTCTGAATTCAATGTCCTTACCATACACTTAAGTGATTATAGATGACAACCAACCAATCAGATGGCAAATGGCCACCTGTGAAAGCTCTGTGCATATTGGTAAAGACTCTGGGCCAGACTTTTGGTGTTGTTTAGGAAAGCAAAGAGGAAAAAAAAAACAAATTTCCGTGTAACATATATGTTACAAACTGATCTCTAATACAAGACTGAATTCACAGTCTTCACAGGTTTTAACTTGAAAAATAGTTCTCATGAAACTATATAGAACTGCAGAATTATTTAAATATAAAGGTAATCCATATCTTAAAGTCTGACTCTGGGAAATAGTGCCTGACTACTCTTTCCATGTAGAAATTCTTCCTAATAACTAACCTAAACTTCCTCAGGGAACAACTTGAGGCCATTTCCTGTTGTCCTATTAGTAGTTATTTTGGAGAAGAGATTGACCCTCACCTCACTACAACCTACTTTCAGATAGCTGTAGAAAGAGATACCCAAAGGCCAAATTAAATCCTGTATTGACTCCCTGGACATCTATTCCTTCCTGCGGTGGTTGAAAGTAGGCTGAAGGAAGTGTCAGTTTGTAGAGAAGATCTTGGCAGTTTTGGGGACTTTTGGACTGTGTTGGGAAACCATGTTTGGGAAGCTTCTGTTTGTTAGTAAAGACTTCCTGACATGTGCAAGAAGACTGAGAGAAAATGTGTGTCTCAATGGGTTTCAGGGCACAGAGTTATCATCATTCACTCTCAGGTATTTGGAAATACAGATAATATTTATAGATGGCAGGACAGAGCACACTGTGACCCAGAACATCCTGTGTTCTTGACCACAGAAAGAGTTCTTCTTAAGATACTGTTTGGACTTTGAAAAACTAATGTAGTAATAATGTGTTTTCAAAAGAAAACAGGGTGGGTTTTTTTTTTTTTTGATTTTATCTGTTTGTTTTATTGTTGTTGTTGTTTTAATGACATATAAGTAAAAATATTCTTAAAAAACAAGTTCTTGCAACATAATGTTATTGAAAACATACTGAGGCAAGTAATAGATGCTGTATTTAGATAAATTTTATCACTAGAAATGTTTTTATTAGATTTCTTGAATTTTAGTTTGTTTATTATTTTACTTTTTTTTTCTAAGTTAAAATTTACATTATATTTCCTCTAAAGTTTTCATACATTGCTGACAAAATTTGCTGGCCAGAAAATTATGTGCTGTGTTGAAGTCCTTTTACCTGCCTAGCAAAGATTCAGACTCACACAATTTTTATGGTCATCTTTACATAAATATATTTTCACAGAATTCCAGTCTATTTTGCTGTAATTTGCTCTAATTTGATTTAGAGCAAAGGAGAGAGAGTGGAAAAGGGGGATGGGGATGCAAATCTTGGTTCGTTAACAAGTTGTGGTTTATAAAAAGAGTAATGTCTAGTATTCTTCATTCCACAGTATACTTTGCATGTAATACTATGCACAGTTGTGTGTCCATTTAACCACAGTCCACCACTGTATACCTTGCTAAGGAGCTGAAGGAAAGACAAGTTACCTCTTTGCTACCCTTGTTCTAGCTCTCCATAACAGTTGTGACAGCTGTGTGGATCCAAACTTGTCATTGCTTTTCATTTTCCTAAGTACTGTATTGCAGTAATGTCGGAAAAGTGTTGTAGTTTGAAAGCCGTAGTGGTGGCAGGGCAGGGGGAAGGAGATATCAAGTCAGTACTGGATTCACAGTCTGTGGACTGCAGGTCCAATCGCCTTCCTAGGAGCGAATCGAGTTCTCAAATAGTGTGATAAACTATAAGCTCGACTCTGGCAGTATCAGATTCACAGTCTATCAACTGTAGGTCCAATTGCTCGCCCCCCGAAACAAGTAGTCGAGTTCACAAACAGCATGGTTTATTCAAATGCAACATTTACAAAGCAGGTTTCGGATGTCAGTAT
>JAUBNY010000185.1:4297447-4343409 GCA_032275445.1 Crypturellus soui
CCGTGCATACCAGCCATCCTGGAAGTGGCAACTGTGTTTCACCCCAAGCAAGCTGCTGTAATGCCAAAACTTCTCTTAGGCCCTAGGTTTTCTCTTAGTTTCCCCTTTTCCACAAGTAAGTATTTACTGTATCTCATTAAAAGGAATAAAATGTTTTTGCCTAACCACTGAATGCTATACATTCAACTAGGCATTCATTGGAAACCTTCACTTACACTTAGTGAATTTTTAAAATATTATTAAAATAACATGGATTTTTAATGCTGCCAAAGCTTCCCAGAAATATCCCAAATGTATAGAATTTGTATAAAGTGAGTGGTATGGATTTTTTCCCATAGAATTAAAATTACTTTACATTAACTACAATGTACAGTAACTAACATATTTACAAAAAAATCAGTTGAGATAACTTCAGAATAAGAAATGAATTAAAATTAGTGATTTTTTTAACTGTCAAGTGAAGTCTTTAAGGTTCATTCTACTGCTGTGTGGTTGGTTATATAAAGAAAGAAGTTAGTAAGTCAGAAAAGAATTATAGGAAATGATTCTTCTCATTTATGGCAAAATAAAAAATAAAAATATCTGTTTGAGTATTTAATGGCATGGACTTTATGAGTCTTTGAAAAGGAAGTTTGGTTTGACCTATAACCCATTAAAGAAATCCACTTATTTATTAAGGATGTATTTTTTCTTTTATTGATCAATTCTAACCTAGTCAAAACATTTGCCTAGCTTTTGATGGAAGTATTCAAGAAAGTATTTTTGCAGAGCCAACTTGCAGATCTCATGATAGTGTGTCTGTAACAGCTCATGTTATTTAAACTAAAGTGTTCCTACAAGTACGTATTTTTCTGCAATTAATGTACCTTGAATTCTGGAATAGTTCATTTCAGTAGCTTGTATGCATATGTTCTTCATTGAATTAGATGTCATATTAAATGTGTTGTATTAATATGAGTTCACTGAATTATATTAATTATACTTTAATATACTTTTAGCTGTTAGTATAGGAGTGTAAGTTTGCTTTTGGGGTTCATATGGACATAAATTACTGACTGTCACTATTATTAACAGTGAATCATAGCGAAAAAGAAGAAATAGCGAATATTACAGTTGAAATAGATGTTTAGGTATGCTGTTGGGTATGCAGTTAATTGCAGGTTATTATATTCCCATGTAACGATTCTAATTTCTAGAATAGCAGTATTCTAATTCTGCCTTATAGGGTGATTATTTACTTTAATGTTTTTATACCTATATTGAAATATCATATCTTCCCTACATATATTCACTGCTTTACAAAGATTTTAATAAACAACCTTCATATGTGGTGTGAGAAAAACTTCAAATTACACATTGCAATCAAGTAAATGTATCTAAAATGTCTCTTTTTCCAACCTCCTCCCCCCCAGTTTTTTTAATTGCATAGTTATGGGAGTTTTAAAGTGCAGGGTAATGGTGTAAATGATGCTATATGTTTCAATCTTTCTTTCTTATAGCTGTATTGTATATACAGGATTAACAGATGCACCATCAAGCCAAAATAGAGAAAAAATGCTTTTGGTAAAAAATGCAAATAGAAATCATGCATTTTTCTATGAATTCATAACTAACTTACATATAAAAATATATGAGACAACACAGTTGTTACAAAATAAGTCTGTGCTCTTCCACTAAAACTGCTTGTCAGTATATATCTACCTGTGTGCACAGTCATCTACTAGTATTCTTTCTGTGCTATAATATTTGTGTTTTGTCTACTTAGTAAGTTCACAGCAGATGCCTTTGGGCATAAATGAGGACATTTCTTTCCTAGACCTCTCGTTATATTAGAATGCGCTCACTTGAAATAATACTGTCAAATAGTTTCATGCAATGTGGTTTTAGTTCCAGATCACCACATTTTTCTCCTGCATGTTGTAAATGTATCACTAGTTTAAGCCCATTGATCCCTAGACACGTCTTGGGACGATTAAATTAGAGTTATGATTTTTTCCACTTTTTATATTTGCTTCAGTACTACATCTCACCAGCTTTCTATGTTATCTATATAAATGTAACTTGTGATGAATTTTTTCATCCTTTTGTTGTAGCTAAGTTTTTGGGAATATGTCATAGCTCATAAAAATCTAATGTTACATTGAAATTAGTTGCATACAATTTTTATTGTAGTGAGGTTGACGTAAGGCATAAGTATGAGGCCTGACAGAGAAAACAATATTTTTTAACCAATAAGACACTTTACCAAGTAACTAAGATGATTTTATTTGGTTATGTAGAATTGGTAAGGGCCTTAAAACTGTGATATTTTGATAATCCTAATGTAACTTGTTTTTAATTTATTCTGCTCAAACTATAATGTATTTTATATTCCACTTCCTCTGTGATAGAATCTAATATGACTGCTCACCACTCCAAATTACATACAAAAGTAATGATGTCTCAAGAAATAATTTATGAATATTTGGTGTTGTGTCATATTTGACTGAATACATGCATTATTGGTTACAGTTCAGTATGTAAATTTACCCATTATGTAATGGGCTCTTCACTTGGTTACTTTTGGTGTGGTGTCCTGTGTCCTTGCCATTTAGTAGCAGAGAGTAGTCCTATAAAATAAATATAAATATTTTCTTTCTGCCTTTAAAATTTGAGGGTCCAATCTTTCTCAATTTTACAATTATGCAAAATGCATACACTGGAAGGAACATACTATTAAAAATATTCTTTAAATTTAAATTATCAAAGATGTAAGATTGACTAGGTCTTTACAGTGAAATAATTACAAAGATATACCATAAATCAGCCAAAATTAATGGTGTGAATTTTAAAATTTATAAATTGGTTAGCCTTCTGTAAGCTTCGGGTTCTCACTCTTTAGGGTGTACTTGGGTTTTATGGAAAAGAAGATTTTTTTTCTTGCAGAGAGTACGGTGCATTGATTTAGTTTTGTAAAATACTAATTGAAACACAAATGTTTCTTTAAAAACAATGTTTTAAAAGCTTTTTGGAAAATATGAATTTGCTTGTATGGCTTTGTAGAATTTTTGTGAGGCATTTTGAAAGGTTCATTGCAACCTGGATATTGATTTCTTTCATTTTGAAAATGATATTGAAACATGCACATGTTTATTTTTGAAACAAATTCCCAGATCCTCCGTCTACTTTAATCCTCTTTTGTCTTTATAAGATTGGATTTTTTATTGTGGATTCAGTGGGATGTTTAAATTGTTAATGTTATAAGAGTTTTAAAAGTGAAGCATTAAATCAAGAATCATTTTTAGACCCTCGGAACACCTTGTTTAAGTCTATGGTTTCAGTCACTACTAAAGTTTCTGTATGGAGGTAAAAGTGTTTGTGAAATGTGTTTTCATTTGCAGTTACAGACATGCATAATAACTAGTACTTGGTGTTTATTCACAGTTGTGTTTTCATGGATACCTTTTAAAAATAAAATAGTATAAAGAAGAATTTTATCAAATGATCCTGTGGGTATATTTATGACTTTAAAAGCAAGCAGAAATAAGTGAGTAAATATATGAAATGCATCTCACATTAAAGTGCATTAAAGTTTTTGTTCTGAAAAGTACAGTTAAAAGGAGGTGAATAGAATGATCCTAAAAGATCATTCATTGCATTTCAAAAATGTACCAACCTGCAAAGGTGGCAGCATGACAGCAAATAAGATTCATTGTGTTGATATTTGGGAAGTATAAGAATTTTATTTTGTCTGCTAGTAGATTTTCAGTTAGCAGAGTACAGTCATGTTTATCAGTTAAACAATATAGTGATCTACATTAAAAATCTATATTGATTAATCCAATACTCTTTATAAATTGTAAAATACTTTCAGAGTATATATGTCAATTGATAGAGAACTAGTCCTCAATTTAACTACTTCTGTGCTGCAGGTATTGTGAGTCTAACGTTAATATATTTCTCAGATAATATTGTTTATCAACATTTAGAAATCCCTTTAAGATTTAAAAAGTTTTAAGATTTAAGAAAATAAGTGATAGGGAAAATAAATACTTTAATTAGCAGTATGTCAAGCATTTAATCATTCATTTTTAGTTACATTTTTCCTAGCACCACAACGAGAAAGGGGACATATACAAGAATTTAAAATTGACAAATTAGAAAAGTAAATTGGTAGCTAGATACATATCATGTAAGTAATTTAGGAAGAATTCTGTCACAAGATGTTGCTGAAACACATATCTTAAATTCAATAGTGTATTAGCCACTTTTATGAAAAGAAAATCATCTATACTTGCAATACATAAGATAAAATTACAAGACAGATCAATCTGCTTCTCTCAAAGCAAAAAAGTCAATTTATTTGGATAGAGATGAAATTTCCTTCCCCCACCCCACCCTGACCTGCCATGATGTAACAATGCTCAGCTAGGTGTTTTATAGGGGTATGCAGAGTTCATCTTTATGAGACATATAAGAAATAGGCCAAAACTTGGTTAATGAGACTATTGGTCTCCTCTATTAACATCACTTCCATTTGCAAGTTAATTTGTGTTCAATTAGGGGTTGGGATTTTTGTCTTTTTGTTTGTTTGTTTGTTTACACCATTCCAAAGAAAGGACTCTACTCTCTTCTCCGGACACAAGAGTATGATAATGTGTTGTTTCTTTGCCCTAAAAACAATTTGCCAAATGAAAAATCTATGCTAACTAATAATTCTCTTTAGATTGAATTGAATAATAACAATGCTGAACAATTTAAAAATATAGATGTTAAAAAGATAGATAGTTGCATACTAACTTATTATCAGTAAAACTGGTGAAATTATGGAGAAGAAAATAACGTAATAGTTTAAAATCACAACCAGCATGGCTATATGACAGTACAGGCAAGTAATCAGTTTTAACATACTCCATAGATGAATAAAATCTTTTCTCTCATGACTGTGAATTATTGGGATACAAGTAGATTATTTTCAGACGAAATCTTTTCTCCAAAAGAGTTGCCTTGACAGATTTCAATTCTGTAGCCCTAATTTTTTTTAACATGGTCTAAGTGAAGACTATAATATTCTAGCTACATCACAGTAAAATAAAAAATATATTTAATGTCAATTAGCTAAACACTATGCAAATAAGACTTCATTTCAAAATTTTAATAGATTTCGTGCACTTAGAAAGGAACTATGCATTGTCATTTTTTTCTTATCTTTAACTTCATTGATTAGTTATCCACAGTTAAAATCCTACCAAAAATAGCACAGACAGTAGGCTAACAAGAAGCAGAATAAAAAAAAAAAATCACACCCAACTGCTTTTTAAAAATGTGTCAATGTGGTTTGGTACACTCTGCACTGTTAACAAGGCAGAATACCAGAAGTATGTCACAGTGAAAGGTCTGTTCTCCACTGCGTTTTCACTTTTGTGTGTTGTTTTAGTTATTAATTTTAAGGACGAATTTTCTAGATTTTGATCCTAAAATAAGATCCTAAAAGATAAGGGGAAAGCACAACTTTCCCCTTATCTTTTAAGAGAAGGCTTAAGAGGTTGTTGCTATGTTAAATTGATTAAACTTCTTCACAGGCTTCTTGACTCTTCAGTCAAGATCAAAATAGTAACAGGAATATAGCAACCAGTTCAGCAAACTCAGGAACCTTTTGTAAATACATGAAATACGTACAAAACATCTCATTCTCTCCCCTGAGCTCTTTTAAACTAAGATAAATCCAGTAAAGAGAGGAATTTGTAGCTTCTGATCTTACTTAGTCCTTCAGTTCTTTAATGAAGTTATTGATTAAGTTGCTAAAATTGCAAAAAAATGGTTAGTCAGCCACAACATAAGATTACTACACTTCTTTGAAAATATTGTTAAAATAAAAAGATCATAAAAATACCAAAATTGAAATACAGCAATAATGAGGATACTCAGGAAAAAAAAATTCTACTCAAATAATCAAATATCTATCAGGAGAAAAAAAATGGAGGTCCAGAAGTCCTTTTCTTGTTAAGCAAGTTCCTGGATTGGAAAGTTTGATTCTTTTGATGGATGAGGAAATTTTTATACTAGAACTTTTGTTAGGCTTTACCACAAAAGTATAAGACATTACCAGGCCAGCAAATCTGGTGGTTGATTAGTTGGATTAAGCCCTAACTATGGAATCATGGCATGATGATTATCATTTTTAATTTTTCAAATTTAGTTCTTCCTGGGACAGAAATTACAATGCAGGATGTAGAAAGAAATAAACAAGAAGAAAGAAAGAAATAAACAATTTTGAAGAGTGAAATAGGAGTAAATTTTATTTTGCTTTTTAGACTCTCGTATGCTGAAATTTTTTGATCTAATTTTTTTTTTTCTCACAATTATTCTCAGGACATTTTTAATGCACTGTGGGACTAAAGCTACAGTTTGTTTTTGAAGCCTGTAAGACAGCAGTAATTTCTGTAGTTAGAACATTATGCTAATAGCAAGTGAAATTATTGAAATATATACATATTGAAATATATACATGTGTCTGCAGGGGCTCAAGCACTCCAGTTATTTATAAGGAAATGTTATGAGGAAGACTTTTATTTATTGAGGTAAGACAGTGAGAATATTTGTATTCTCTAGAAAGAGAAATATTTTTATTTGTTTTACACTTCTTTTAAACAGACTATTTATATTTTAAAAGTACATGCACATTAAAATACTCATTTTCTGGAGCAGAAAATAGAGTAGCAAATAGAGTAGAGTTTCACGAGAAATATGTTTTTTAAAGCCAAACCGTAATTTGGTGTACTCTATGTGATCAAGGGTGAGTCAAAACAAAATGGATGCTAAGAAGTACAAGACAGCCAGTAAAAAGACAGCACCCTCAGAGTTTATTTTCCAAATGTGAAAGAAGCAAGCAGTTTGTCATTAGATGAAAGGCTTGATTAAAAGAGAATCTAGTTAAAAAAAAAAAAAAAAATATTCCGCAGCCCATTGTAAGGATTACATATCTGCACCACACTCACAACATAAAATTATTTTTTGCTTCTTTATATCTAAAGACATATTCTTATACTGATGTGTGGTGGGAACTCTATACTGTATAGATCAGAAGAAAATAAAACCCTTCATTTCCAACTCATCAAATGAGTAGTGTGACAAGTTACATGACAGCCTGTGCTCAAGTACAATCATTTATCCTTTATAATTACAATACATTGTTATTTCAAGAAGAAAATATACCCTTGCCTGCACATTCTTATTTATATTTAAGTTGCTCTGGCTTTATAGATGATTTTGCTACCAAAAAACCTTCCAAGAAACTATTTCAAACATTCCAAAGTGTAATACCTACTCCATCAAAAATATTTTGGTAGAATATTTAAGTTTTATATTAATTGCTCAAATTTAGGAACTATAAAATTAAGGTTTGGACTTCAGTCTTCATTCTTTGGCAACCTTAAAATTGTATTTTCATTATAACTCTATGATTGCACAAGTTTAAATTGACAACGGATCATTATGTTAAGTCCTGTAAAAAAATAAAAAATAAAAAAAATGAATGCTTCTAACCCTGAAATGCTTGAAATTATTCTTATTTCTTAATAGGGAAGAAAAACAAATTAGTTGGCAAAGAGTGCAACAGCTCTCAGTTGAATATTATCTATTTATAGTTGACTTCAAATGTTTTGTTTTTAATATATATATGTATCATTGTATTATTACTTAAGACAAAAACTTTCAAAGAAGGTGTCTGATACAGTCAGAAGTATTTATCAAATTATTTAAGTTTTGTTCTTGCAAAAGAGAAATAATTGGGATAGCTTTCTTCTTTTCTGAAACTTAAAACATAAAAACTTAAAGCTTAATCAGCATCTACATTACAGAAGACTAGCATAAATCAGATCTGTTTACCTAGGCTTACTATTCATGTATCTCACTAGAGACGATTCTTGGGACTACTGTGAGATATACAAATGTAATTTTCTATTACTTTTCTACTTTCTTGCTATTCTTAGGGTAAGTATTTATTAAGGATTTATTTTTTAGAAGTAATATAGAAAAGGGAGTGCTGACTGGAAATCCCATTATGGTATGTCCTGTAGAAGCACAGAGCCAAAAGATAGACAGTGTTCTTCAGAGCTAATGTTGTAACACAACAGAAAACATATGGATAAGAATACATTGCAGAACACAGGAAAGTAATGAGAGTACAGCGGTCAGCATGACAGATGGTATTACAGTCCATCAAGACCATAAGCATTAATATGGGTGATTTAGTTATCAGAGTAAAGGAGAGTTTTAATGAGGAATTTAAAGAAAGATAATGAGTTAGCTTTGAAGATGGTTACAGGGAATTCCTCCCAAGTGTGTATGACGGCATGAAAGATGTTTATTTGAAAATTTAATACAAGGATGATGAGGATTAGCAACATGAGCCAATAAGAACTAGAAAATAACCTCCTGGTACTGTACAGAGATGATCAACAGTTAAGAATTTTGAAAATAAAGTAGTTAATATTTGAAGTAATAACAAAAGAGAAGGGGTTCCAATGGAAGTGTTCAAGATAAAGGTTTCAGTGAGATGATGACAGCCTGATAAAAGTGTTTGCACATGAACAGAAAGAAGAGCATATATCTTAGAGCCTAGACATCATCTGAATAAACAAAGCAAGGAAAATGCAATAGACATAATTATGGTGCTCAGAATGTCTGAGAAAAAGAGAAATATAGGAAAGAAGTGAAGATGTTTCTTTATGTTGATAATAATATAAGGATCATAATCTATGGACTAGGAGGTTTAACTGAAATTCTGAAATATGTCCTGAAATGCGGAGTTTATTAGGACCTCTGTGGATAAACGGAGTGAAGGAAATGCTCCAGTGGAAGGAAGGATTACAGAAAAATCAGTTAGTCAAGAGGAGTCATGGAAGAAAAGGAAAAATTGAATGCCTAACTACTATACTTATGGTACTGATTTAATCAAAGAGGATAAGGATAGTATCTTGTTTCTGAGATTTAGAAGTAAAGTTATTAAAAGAGGTTCCAAGAGATTCTTTGCAAATATTTAACATGTGTGTCAGTGACTGGAGAAAGTTGTGAAAAAGAGTAGAGAAGAGATGGAGATAAACAGGGGATGGTAGGTGGAATATGAAGCAGCAAGATGAACTTTTTTTCAACATGAAGGCATTAAGCATATGTAAGAGAGAGAAAGACATTGAGGAGGTGATAAGTAAAAATAAAAACAACAAAAACACAGATGAGGATAGAGACAAAAAAGAAAGGGAATTCGAAATATCATTAATGTTACTAGAGACACTAAAGGAGGGAAAAAAGAGGAGAAAAATACAGAAAGACAAAGCAAGAACAGCAAGCAGCAGCAAGAATAGTATTATATTCTGCCTTTTGTTTTCCTGGAAAAAGTTAGGCAGGCTAGTTTAGAAAGGAGAAATAAAAGAAGGATAAGAACAAGAAAAAATCAAGGTAGAAAAGAACAAGAAAAAAATCAAGGTAGAAAAGAGCTGGTTGATATTCACTTGGAAAGTAAGAGCGAGAAATATGGGCAGCCTGAAAGAGGAAAATAGACCTAAAGAGTAGGTAAATTTTCTAGTGCACTAAAGAGGCTCTACAGTACATGAGGGAGAAGTAGAAACTAGAACACTGCTGCCGTGACAATCTGCATTTGGGAAGAAGGCATGGGTGGAGGTGAGTAAAACAGAGAACCCACCCCTTTACTGCCAGAAAAGTGTCATCAAAATGATATTCAAAGCAAGACAAATTCTCAGATAATAGTCCTTTCGTCTGATAAAGAGGATTAAAATGAAACTGTGTGTGAGCAGAAAAGCAAGGTAAGGTGTTGCACAGGCATCAATACAGAAATAAAAATCATTAAAGTTAAATGTTGAGGTTATAAAGATAAATAGTATCCAGATGAAACCAGGGACAGTGGCATAGAAGAGGCATAAACTGGGAGATGAAGCAGCAAGGGATGAATGTGAACTTTAGAGAGAATTAAGGTGTAAGGGAGTATCAGAAGTAGGGCAGAAGATGATAGAAAGCATAGAAAATGCGTAGAAAATGCATAGAAAAATACCATGTTTCCTAAGTGAAAAAATGAATGTAATACTTAATAATACCTAATTAGAATTTTGTTCATTTGCTTGTACATCTCCAAGAGATCTATTCCCATACTATTGACTCTTTCCCCTTAGGATGCTGAGATCCCCCTAAAGCATTTTCTTCACCTCTTCCCTGAGAGCCTTCTCATATCACATCTGCCCCACTCACTGTGGGACATCGGCACCTGTGCAGGAGCCCCACGCTGGGAGCAGCACCCAGGGTGTTCTTGCAGCTCCTGAACACTGGGACTGGTCCTGGATCTGCTGGTGGCACCGTGCTAGCACAGCCTGGGCTGTGGCAGCATCTCTGCTGCTGGGCACTGCTGCCTTGGGGCCGACATGATTTCCCCAGGGCCCCTCACAACTTCTTTTTTTTTTTTGGCAGATCTGCTTCAGACCATAGTCCAGCCTATCCCAGTGCCAAGTTTCCTGGGATAAGCAGAATCCTGCAGCTCATCATAGCCTTCCGAACCTAACAGCCCAAACAATTTTCTATCCACTTTATAATTTTATCCAATCCATATATCACAAATCTGACTTTAATGATTCTATATTAGTCTGCATCTACTTCCTTGTGTAAAGTTGAGTTAAACATCCACTGCTTTTCTATTGCTCTCTGAGCCAGCTACTTCATTATAAATATGTTAATCAGACATGATTTGCCCTTAGTAAATGTATATTGCCATAAACCGTTTGATTTATTGTGTTTTGATGCTATCAGAGGTAGTATCTGAATGGTATCACCTGCAGGATCAAGGCGACAAGAAGAACCTAAGAAAAGAAATTTCTCAACAGGATTTCCATGGAAAACCTTCAGTATTTTGGAAGCTGCCCTTGGGAACTGAAATAATGTAAATATGTTGGAAAAATACCGATTTAAAAAACACTTGCTCTAAGTCTTAGTCTCAGTATTTGAGTATGTTTGTATATCATCTTTTAAACAAATATTTTTCTTCAATCAGGACTTCCTAAAAGGAACGTGTTATGTTAGTCCCTTCCCTTCTTTAGACCATTAGCTAATGCAAGAACAAGTATTACATCAAGCATAGATAGCATCTTTGGTGTGAGTGCTCAAAGGTGCTTCATCAGATCAATAACTGAGCTATTACTGTTCTCTAATTATGTGAATGTACTTTTACAGAGACTGTTTTATTTAAGCAGCATAGGATCTAGATGTAGATATCTATCTTTCCTGAAGTCAGAAAAAAGCAACTTTAGCAATCTTTTATCCTAATCCATATTATCCTTTTGTAATTTTACATGTGAGAAAATGAATAATCATTAGTAATAATAAGCATCATACTTCACTGTGAGCTTAAAAATGCACAACTACTCCATTGCATTATGAAATCTCAGTTGTGATTATAAAGTGTAACAAAGACAGATGTGCAGGATTAGTTCATCATAAAATGTAATTATGTTGAGATAGTAATTCAATAAATGTTCTGTTTTTATATTTTTCTCTTCCATGAAAAAAATGAAAGATTGCATAGATATTTGTGTGTATTTTCAATACATGTGGATGGAATTTGTTAAGTTAATAAATTTGGTTTATTAAATAATCTAATAATTACAAGCCAAATTTAATATTTAAACCAAATTTAATATTTAAAACAAATTTAATAATTTGGTTTAATAATAAATTATTATAAATATTTTTATTAAGTTAATAAATCAATAATGGTTAATTTATATAGAACCAACATGATTTTATTCTGCTTTTTAACAGCAATGTTGCATGAATCATGAATAAATGTAGAATTCCCCAGCCAAGAACAGACAGAATAGGAAATTTAGTTTCTAAAAGAATCTGAGTTCCTAAGGATAAATCTTAAGTGTAAATGTGACATATGAAAACTTAATGATGTCCAGAAATGTCTAGTGGCTGTTCCTGATGATGGCTGAACTCACATGTTTTGATTGTGAAATAACTTTTACATTCATATTCAATATAAACATTTGCCACTGAGTTGCTTATTCAGCAGGCTTCACCCACTTTTTTTCCATAAATGCTCCAACAAAAAAGGTCCAGATTTTTAAAACTTTTTAGGACCAAAGAACAAATAAACACAGGTTAAATTTTAGGCTTCAGTGCCCTTCCAAAACCCCAACTTTCCTCCCTGCAGGCACAGTGGAGAAAGGCCAGCATCCCACACATCTTGATATGGTGGCTGAGAAGTTGCCTATATTGAGTATTTTCACCAGAAGATTCCTGGAAGTAGGAAAGACATAAAGAACAAAAGCAAATCCTAAATACTCTCCTTCAAGCACTGAATTCCAGGCTGTAGGAAGGTATTCTCTCTGTTTAATGTAAGATCTGCACATTAGTACTCTGTCCTAACTCCCCCAGTTAGGTGGTATTCCTAAAAGGCCTCTGATTACTGCCTTAGATGATCAGACCTGTGCCCTTTCATTAGTCAGTAAACATATCTGTGCTTTTTGCCTGTTTCTGAAATCTCACGTACATAAAAGTTTTATTTCATATATTAAACAAATGTCTCTCTTTATATACACATAGTATTCAAAGATCAAGCAGTTTCCAAATATTTAACATCAAGATTTGAAATTAAAACCATTATTTATTTTTTTAGATACCACTTCTTTTTAGCAAAAGGCTGACTTCTGCAAAAGGTTCTCACCTCACATGCTCGTAGACTGCAGTAGAAGCCATGTAAAATAACAGTACCTTGCACTGGCCTGCCAGGAAGAAATAATACTGCAAAAATCTATAAAGCTTCCATTTCATGCTTTCATCAGTCACAGTAAAGACCGTCCATATCTCTTTATATCTGATTCAGTCATGCCTGAAACACATTTTAATATGGGGGATTCACTTGTGTCTACAAAAATACTTAGTGCCCCTTTATATTCCTAGACATATCTGAGACATCTTCTTGGTGCTGACAGGTATGATATAAGACTCTCTATAAAACCACTCTCTTTTGAAATGATAGGTGGAGTCTGGTGTGCTAATGCACATGTAGAAATGTGCAGAGAACACTCGAAGAAAAACTAAAGAAGGATGCTTGCCATGTCTCATCCTGCATAATCCAACTATGCTTGTTTTTCTTTTTTTTTTGTTTTTTTTTTTTTGCTTTGTTTTGTTTTTATTGTTGTTGTTTTTCTTTCCCTGGTGTTTTATTTGGGGCATAGTCTTCATAGGGAGAACTGAGCAAGTTGGAATATCTTTTTCCATAGATACCTTCAACAATGTTGAGAAGACAAAGAATCCATTGTGCATTCATAGATGTGGTCCTTCCACATGAACTGTTCCTGTCCAGAGAGATATGCAGAGTATGGGCATGTGAGAAACAGATTTTAACTTTGGTACAACGTTGGAAAAAAGAAACACGATTATATAAAAACAATAAATAATTTTAAAAATCATTCAAATAAAATATTTGGCAGGTTATGGGTGACCCCAGAAGCGCTCTCCCCTTCCTCTATGGGGTTCCTGTCCGTTTGGTGGTTCTAGAAAGCATCATCTCAGAAATGAGAGGATGAACACTGGAAAAGGTTGCCCAGAGAGGCCGTGGAGTCTTCCTCCTTGAAAATACAACACTTTTAACTGTTCACAGCCCTAGACAAGCCCAGTCCTAGTTCTTTGGACTAAGCAACATAAGAGGTGGTTTCCAGCCTCAGCTATTCTGTTTTCTGGAAGATGACTCTAGTATAGCAAATGTTTCAGTTTCAGACTGTTTCACAGTCTACATGTCTACATGTTCTAGATACTTAATTTTTCTTTTTACTTTTGACAAAATAGTGTTGCAATGACATATGTGGAGCATGTGTTGAAGTGCTTCAGCTAAAATAAAACTAACTCATTAATCAATTTAATTCACAAGTCTTTCCCACAATAAATAAAATTGTGGATTTTTTTAAAAAAAAGCTTCTTTCTAGAAAAAGACTCATGAGTTTAGAAGAAAGTTTCACAGAGGAAACTGTATTTTTTTGACGGTGGGTAAATGTCTAACCTCTAGATTGGCACAAGGGCTTACTCAATACATAGAGACAGAATCATAGAACCATTATGGTTGGAAAGGATCTTCAAAATCATCAAGTGCAACCACAAGCCTTTCAACACCATGACTATCCCTAAGTGCTTCATCTACATGTTTCTTGAACCCTGTTAGGGACAGTGACTCCACCACTTCCTGGGAGAGACTGGTTGCACCACTCTTTCCATGTAGAATTTTTTCCTATTATCTAACCTGAACCTCTCTTGGGGCAACTTGGGATCATTTTCTCTTGTCCTGTTGGTATGGAGAAGAGATTGACTTTTGCCTCATTACAACCTCATTTCAGGTAATTGTAGAGAGTGTAAGGTCACCCCTGAGCCTTCTCTTCTCCAGACTAAATAGCCCCAGCTTCCTCAGCCACTCCTCATAAAGTCTGAGCTCCAGAGCCTTCCCCAGGTTTGTTTCCCTTCTCTGGACACACTCCAGCACCTCAAAGTCCAGGTCGATGTTTGGAAGTCATTGTACCTACTGCCACAGAGCTTCTTCAGTCATATTCAGAACTCTTCATCCTTCGGTTCTTGGAGTATGAATTTCCTCAGTCAATAGAGCTACGACATAGTCAAATACCAGTTTCAAACTGTGGGATGAACTCATGTAAGCCTAGCTTGTCACTTTAACAGTCAAAAAGTGGGATGATTGGAGAGCAACAATAACACTTCAATATTAAAATGTGGACACTAACAATACCCTTCACAAGATTAGCATATCCTAATTAGAAATCAAATGCCTGACTTTTATTAAAATAGATCTGTTTAATTTATTTGGAGAAACACAGGTCTATGATGAAAATCTGACTCTTACAAAAATGGTAACTCAGTCCCTGTTTCTGTCTCCAGATCACTATAGAAAAAGTAGTTGTAATATTTTAACTCTTTTTGAGTGAAAACATATTTTTATGAGATTTTTAAAATGAGGCACCCAGAGAATTAAAAAGAAAGGTAGAATAACTAAGTATTTTTGGAACTATTGGTACTATACATCATACCTATATGCTCCCTCATCTACCTGTTCATCATGTTAACTCTGTCAAACATTTTAAACTATGAAGCCTTCAGTGGACCACAGTTTTCTTAAGTAATTGTACACTGTCTAAACAGGGCAAACACAGTGGTAAAACAATTAATATAACAACTAATAACTTATAGAGAAAATTAATATTTATTGTAGAAGATCAGGGAAAGAAATTAGGGAAAGATGTGGCACTTAGGTTTTGGGGTTTGCTTATTAATTCTAATGTACAATAGTGATAGTTTGAATATTTCTGACAAAACAGATTAACCAAGCAAAATACTCAGAGAAGTGGGACAGGCTATTCTGTCACACTAGACCTCTACAGGCTGCTAATCCAGATACAATGGAAGTTTTGAAGGTCTTACCCCCAAAAGGGTCAATTGTCACAGATGTATTAGCTGGCAGTGTTATGGAGTTTATGTCTAGACATTTGAAAGTTTGGCAGAAACGGAAATGCTCCTTTAACACAAGCCAGCTATGCTAAAGAAAATGGATGTGTTAATGCCAGCCTCTGAAATTATCTTGTTTTTGGAACTTGGAGGTCTTAACATTTTTTTTTTTTTGACTTTAGCACATTGAGGAATGAATGGTGAAGCAGAATATTTAATAGATATTTAAACTGAATTTCCTTTCCATTATACCATCATACCATGATAAAGCAATGAAACTAATAGCACTTAACTAGAGAGGTGAAAGATTTCAAAAAATACAGTAAATCTTTCCAAACAGACAGAAATAAAGTGTAATTATCCCTAATGATATTCAACAACCCAACTTACAGTTTAAAAAATAATATTTAAATGTACATCTATATTGGAAAGAAAAAAATGCTTTAAAGAGAGATCTTTGAAAATCCTTCTCTTGTGATATACGAGTATACCTATTGATATTAAGGACTTTGGCACAATTACTAAGAGTCCTTATAGATGCATTTACACAAAGGTAATACTTACTTTGGAATATTGAACTATAAGATAAGAGTATGCATTTCCTTTTTTCTAATCTTATTGGGAGACAACAGAAAATTATTGAAATGTGCAGGGAATTGTATGCATGTGAAATGCTGTTATGAATTGGCTAAAACGGTTTATTAAGACTTTAAAAATGTTCATAGTTAAAGGGAGACTCAATCCATGTAAATACATTGAGGAATTAGATGCGTTTTATGCTTGTAAAAGCAGAGAGCAGTTTTGGGGAAGAAATCACAGTCTTCATTCATTGTAACTTGGAATTCTCACAACACTATGTTTGCCTCTACGGCTAGCATTTATTTGTTTATTATCTCTGCCTCAACCTATAACAGAGCAAAAGAATATCTTTGAGGTTTTTGGTATAAAATAAAAAAAATGTGTTGGCACAACACTGGAGACACTAGTCAAATACTAATTCAGTATTGAAAATTGATGCTTTGATTTAATGTTGCATTAAAGCAAGATTAAACAAAGGTTCTACTTAAGCATTTTTACAGCTGCAGTGTGCATATTTTGTATGGTAGACCATGTTCAATAAATAAAGTTTTATTCTCTTCCTCAAGATTTTTAATTCTATGCAGAAAATATTTTTGTCATGAGGTAGAAATATTAATAATATACATTTACTGAAGTGCTATCATATTCCCTGCTTGTAAGCCAGTATTTCCTACATGTGAATGATTCCTACTGACATCTGTTACTCAGATGTTCCACCTGAAAAAGGATAATGGAGTTATGGAGGAACCAGGAGGTGCAAGTGCTAAGGAGTGTCCAGCCTGGACAATCTCTTATGAATATAGTAGAGAAATAAAGAATGCAAAGTAAATGCTTGATTGAAACACAGTAGTGCATAAAGCTAAACTTAAATTCAAGAAGCAAAGAAAAAAAAGAAATACGAACCAAGGATTCTGCACCTAGCACCAAGTTGTACTTTAAAGTGGGGCAGCGAGGTTGATTGCTTCTTTAATGACAGAAAAAAGGACATGTTCCATTAGCATGTTCTGTGTTGATCTTATTACCACTTGTTCAATGAAAATAGTCAAGAAAAATCAGTCTTAACTATTCCTGAGTACTAGAGAATATTCTGCAAACACAACCTTCTTGCTGCTTCCTGGGCAAGAAATTGCATCCTCCTTTTCAATGTTATTCTTATTAATTCTAAATTAATTCTAATTTGTGATGCTCACAGAGTTTTGGGACAGGGTTTGGTAATGAAACATCCCCACACAATTCACTGTGTTTTCACGGAGTTTTTCCTGGAAATTCTCTATACATAAAGAAGAAGTCCGTTTTTGTAGACACTGAAAGGTTAAAGTTTCCTTCAATCTTTTACTGCCGCTCATGCAGCTTAAAGAAAGGTTTCTGGGAACTTAATGGTCTTTCTGAAAAACAGTAGGAAAGATTCAAGCCTATCCTGTCACTTAGACAACTAATTACACCATTACATGCTGCAATTACAATTAAAGATTTTCAGCTGATGAAAGGCATGTTCACTGCATTCTCATTACCTCATATTTCCTTGCCAACACTCAAGAGTATCATGATTTTGATGAAACAAAAACAACTTGAGAAGCTGAAGTTTCTCTGTAACATCAATAGACTAGCTTAGGGGCCATTCTGCAACCCCTTCTCACCATTATATATTTACAAAGTTATCCCAAAAAGGAACATCCATCCTTTCTGTTGGTGATATTCTCTTTCTTTTTTTAAAAATTGGTCATTATAAAAAGTGTTGTCAGGCATTCATTAAAATACTACTGTTATTGTTCATGTCAGCAACTTCTAGGACTCAGTTCTGGGCTTCTTTCCTGGGTTTCTGCCAGCTGGCTTCTCTCAGATTTGCTTAATCCAAACAAATTGACAAAAGCCTCCTTTTACTGAGTGCTAAATTATGCCGTAAAATAGGGTAGCAATTTCATATATAACATATTCAAGTGTTGTCTACATTAATAAAGAATTGGATTAAACAATACCAGGTTAACAAACAGAAAAGAATACTCCATTCTCTCTTATTTATATGTCAATTTAATATTTGACCATGAACGAATATCCAGAGTCCTAGAATAAATACAAATAAAACAACAACCAAAAAATCAGATTATAGGTATTTTGAAGACAGTTTAGGATTTGGTTATGTTTCCATAGTAATATTTACTAAACCATGGACTTCAAAATGAGTCTAGGTAAGTAATATTCTTATCTTAGTGTAACTGAATACTCCTGATCTTCTCCTCTTATTCTTTAAATTGCAAAGAACAAAAAGTGCTCCACACAGAATATGATACATTGTAAAAGAACCATTGCTAATCTTAAAAATAAAAACATTGCTAATAATAAAAAATAGAAAATAGCTTCAGAAAGAATAGAACTGCATTCTCTGGTGTCTAATACTTAACTGTGTCTTTATTAATGTTAGGGAAATAACTCAATCTTAAGAGACATTAAATCCCATTTCCCATTTTAAAATATTCCATTTCTGTTCCAGCTAGCAGATATGTTTTTGTGAAATTATCATTCTGTATGTGTGGTTTCACCATGATTTCCATAGCAACAAAATGATGATATAAACACTACATTGTTGCTTCCGGTTTGAGTAGAAGCAGCTGAGGCATGAATCAAGACCTTATTTTCAAAGACAAATAACATAAAGACTAAGATGAAGTTGATGTAGAATCTTAACAGTCAGATTAAATCACCCATCTGGTGTGCTTTTGCCCCAGTGTCAAAATCAGCTTAAACTGATAATGAAAATATTATAACTCAATCAAAGATTTTTTTTGTTGAGTTTATAGACAGGGGAAATAACCCTATTTAACATGATATGAATATGGATATAAAACCAGATTTCGCTTGTTAATAAAGATGAATCTCAGTGTCAAGTATATCACTGCAGTCAAATAATGTATTTGGAGTTCCAGTGAATAAAGTACAGTAGATGCAAAATATCATTTAGATTGAGAAAAAAAATATATATATTTTTAATGACATTTTGGAGGGCTATTATACTATACACACACAAACACACACAGATTCATGACCATTTTCTGTTGTTAGATTAAATTTTTGTTTTTCCTTTATCTCTGCCTGGGGCGATTTTCTGGTTACTGTTTCTTCCATCTATAAAAGCACTGTACTGTTCCTCAGCACCCCAGCCAATTATACATTGACATCTCTTCAAACTTAAGCTCCTGGAAATATATTTACTAGATGGAAAGGAATTCTGTAATGTTAGTACTCAGCAAAGAATTGTCTGACTATGTGAGTCATTTATTCTCATAGTTTTTATTTCAAATTTAAGATCACATTTTTTATCTGTTTCCTCAGTCAGAGCTTTATGTACAAACTGGTGGCCATAAATCATGTTTTACCAGGTAATGCTGTTTGTGTGTTTCAGACTAATTCCAAAATAGTGTAATAAGATTTTCAATATATATCTTTTCCTTCCCCAAAATGTTAACACTTGATAACTTTAAAACACTACACATACTTTTCACTTAGAGAAAGGAGGTGACATACCATGGATGATAACAGAATAACAAGTTCTACTGAGAAGTTTAAACAGTCATTGAGTGTTATAATCTATTTAGTTTCCCTGTATTCTTTTATATAGTGGTAAAATGATTACACCACTCACTCCTGATATAAGAGATTCAGTTCAAAGCACTGTTATAAGAGAAGCTCCAGTTTATGTACAACATTATAACTTGGAGGGTTTTTTCCCCTTCCTTCTATTGAAACAGTGCTTCTGTGAAAAAAAATATTTTGTATACCTAGGGTCCAGAATACAAGGAAAGGGAAAACACTGTGTCTTCTGCTTAAATCAGAATATCAAGTTCCTCCCTGTCCTGTCTTGGTCAAGTATACTAACTATTCCATTGCCCTGGTGAAATGGATACCTCCTCAGGCATATTTTTCTAAGTCTAGAACGTTGTTCATTCATGCCCCAAGACGTGATAAAGATATCTACTAATAGGCAGAAGTTTCAGATAGCAGGTTCCCCCTGAAACTGCAGATGGTGTGTCTAAAAGCAGACATATTTTCCTCATCTGTTGCTGCAAATTTTCCTCATGCTTCCCTAATCCTCAGGAAATATTCAATTTTCCAGGCTTTTTTGTTTGTTTGTTTGCTTTTGTTGTTTTTGTTTATTTTTTTTATTTTTGTTTTTATTTATTTCTCTCTTTTTTTTTTTTCTTTCTTCTTGCTGCACTGCCAAACACACAGGCAAGCTACTCTGTGGAAAAAGTGGAGGAAGTAGAAAAAAAGTGGAAAAAAAATAGCCTCTTGTGTTGACATGGTACAGCCTGATAAAAGGACAAAAATGTCTAGGATAAGAGAGAAAAGGAAGAAGTATTTGGAAACAGGAAAAAAAAGCTGCTGCAGAGATGTGTGGGAGGTATCAGGGGAAGTCAGGGCAAGAAGGCAGGACCATGTTCACACCGGACACTTAATTTTGCTTTATTAATTCTAACACTCTAGTACTTGTATCTGACCTGTTTAAATAACAAACTTGACGTGGCCCAGGAGTCAAAACTACATCTTTTCCTGGATTAAACAGAACAAATAAAGTGGAAAGTCTAGAGAAAAAAAAAAAAAGAATATTGAGCTTACACTCTTATCAGAACACAGGATATATTTTGTAAAGTTGCCCAATCTAATGTCAATTTGAGTGCAAATGTTAGTATGAGTCCTTTCTTATAGCAAATCTAAACAGATCAAATAATCTTACTATATTTAGACTGCAGGACACATGGGAATTTTTGAGACAATACTAGTCTTAAAGCTAGAATTAGAATATTGATAAATTACTTCCTTAAGAGGAACACTGAACAGAAATTAAAGGATGGTTTTACAAGATACAGTAGCTATTCTCCCTTATTACCTAAAAATCAGATGTTGAAGTTAGAATCTGTACTCATTAATTACCATAAAACAGCTCTGTGGTCAATGTGCATGGGCACTACAAACAACACATGCTCACAGAACCAGGGATTTCTTGTGGTGAGTTTCCATGATTTTTACTTTTCCATAAATTTTAATAAAGCATTTTCATATACTGCCTTGCTTCTATGCATGCAGCTGCCCCCAAGAAGAAAAGCTCATTAAAGTGCTTGAAGTATTTCACATCGCAAAATTAGGTACAATCTGTCTGTTCCTGTTGAGTGCTTGTTGCGGCACCTGTAGTTCTTCAAATTAGACACAGCTGAGGTGACCTGAACTTGGGTCAGGGTGTGATCAGGAGAGAAATTTTGTTATCAGGTAAGGTAATTGCTGTATGCAAAGAAATAAAGAATATAACATCTCTTTTTGCTATGGAAGAGGACAAAAGACAGCATGTTGCAATGATTTGGTGATATATAAGAAAGTTCTAAGTATTATTACTGCTGAAAAAGGTGTATCTGTAAGATAGCTGTGAAGAAAATGTATCTGAAAAATGTTTTTCAGTTATGTCTGTAGAAGTTTCTTATGTGACTGTAAAAATTACTTTACACGTATGCAATTTGTCATAATACTCGCAGCAATAAAATTACCATACAATACACAATCAAAAAAAACTGCCTCAGCTGATTCATCTAAAAATATATTTTATCTTGCCTACAGTTGTAGTCTACCAGTTTGATTTTAGTTCAAGCACTTATTTGTAAACCTTATTTTTATAACATTTCTTTTATTTTTCTTTCCTTTTTGTGAAGATATTTAAAGTTTCTATTAAAAATGTATATTATAGATGTTTAGGATTCCATGATAGCTGTTTAACTGGTAATGTTTGTATGTATTTCTATACACATATGTATATTTCTATACATATAATTTTGTGAGATCTGAAAATAAAGGATTAATGTAAGTCATATAGGATTACAAACAATAGTGCTATATCTTGGACTAGATTCCTTTTCTTGTGCAGGCAGCCAGTGGAACTCTACACATAATCCTGATGAGATTGCAATTTAAATTCCTCCATCAATATTGTAAATGTCCTTAATTCCTTCAACTTTTAAATATAGTTTCACTACATGGTCCTAAATTATGCTTACTGAGGTTGCCTGCACTAATAGTCATATTAAGTATATAGACTTACAAGATGTAAGAGCAGTAGTCAACTTATGAGGCAATAGTAAGGTAAAAATCGATTATTTTTCTTTGTAATATCTCTAATTTACTACACAGTTGTCATAGATTTATGTACAAGAAGTACAACAAAATTCTCCTTTCCCTTCTTTCTTGTTGAGTTCATTATGTTACTAATCTTCTCCCGGTGGGAAAAAAAAAAAGTGCTACATTTCTTTAGAGTTTTATATTACTGTTCATGTATTCTTTGTATTTCTTCAGCATAATTTTGATACGAGTTACCATTATTCCATTACATGGGGTGCGATTAGAATGTCATCTCCCTCTATCTTTCATTAATTTATAGTGGGTGGGACAGGTACAGGGAGAGAGAACAAAAAGATGAGGAGACCATGTGACTGTTGCTGCTAATGAGGTGTGAATTATACCAAGCTGTTAGCATACATCTTGCCAGAAAAGAGTCCTCAAGGGACAGAAAAGTAAATGAATTTTGGAACCTCCCCCAGGCAGATCTCTGTTGCTGTGAAGTCAAAATATCTGTTTTGCTATTAACCGAAATTCTGACCCCATTTCAAGGAAAGGACTGCAGCACTTCCTGAGCATGCTGTTTACATGCATAACTATCAGACATAGACCAAAGGTAACACTCAAATCTAGCCAAAATAAGCAGTAAAAGAGGAGTTAGCTCTTTGTTTCAAAATCGAAGCCTCTTTGTGGGACTTTTTTTTGTATAACTACACCCATAAAAGTCAAGTTGCGGGATCCTGCAAGGGCACCGGCACTCTGGAAAAGAAGGAAAGTGTAAACAGTAAATTAGAGCCTTCCTGTAAGATTATTTGATCATACATGGAGAAAGGATATTAAGCTCACTGGAAAAAAAAATGCTAAAATAAAATTGCATGAGTTTTTCTTTCTCACTGAATTCACCTGGTTAACAAGTTTCCTATGGGCTTCAGTATTTTTTTTAAGTTTGTGGCCACACTTTGTGACTAACTTTCATCCTAGTTTTGCTATAAAAGCTGTATAATTTGATGGTGTATAAAATATTCACAAGTAGACTTCTACTATTTTATTTGAAATACTTATATGTATTTTTACCTGCTTTAGCTGAAAGAGAAAAAAAATATCATTTTTCTCTTTCTCTTTGACTTTGACATTGAATATTTTATTTGTATTTCATTACATTTTTAGGTATTTTAAAATCCATATAAATTAAAAATTTACAGAAGAATATTCTGCATAATACATGAAACTGTCTGTCTTTTGGTTGAAGCAATTTTGGTTGTTACTTTGCCTAATTTGCTTTGGTCTATTTCCTTGTTCTTTTTTTACTAGATTACGTCAGCAATATTTATGAGCAAAATCTGGGATTTGTAGTCCGCTCTTCTAGACTGTGGAAATTCATAAATATAACATTTTAAGTGTTATAAACACTTCTAACATTAATTTAAGGTAAACCAGGTGATATATCAATTTAAGTTAGAATTTATTGGCTATTTTGCACAGCAAGGGAAGGCTGGGCTTGAAAATTTAAGAATTTGCTAGTTTTATGCAGCAGGTCTGTGAGAGCATCAGAAAATAAAATCATACTAAGCATATTAATAATAGGTAATCTAGTGCATAACACCACATATTTGGAAGTTAATATTTTATCATCATTTTTGTTTTGTCTTCATTTACATCTGCAGGTATATTAGAGAGAAAAAAAAAAGAATTGATGTTTTATTGCTGAAAACTTTGAGTGACTGCATAATTATGCTTATGGATGTGAAAAGCCTTATAACATATAATTCCATAATGTAATTGTTGTTTTACATTCTTAGCAGATTTTGTTTGTTTGTTTTTGTGACTGGAGGAAGGAGACGTGTTTAAGTAAAAGTCTTTTACCCGTGTAGTAAATATATTGCCACAGAAAAAGCAATAGTATTATTAATATATTTAGAATGTGTCAATTTTAGCAAACAGGGAACAGAAATTTCCCTATTTCTGAAAATACTTTTCTGAAATTAATGTCCTTGTGACTAAATGTTTTCAGTTCATCTTAGCTGTTGTGTGTGTGTGTTTTCCTTTTTTTGATACAACTTTTCTGATAGACTTCTTTTTATCATAACGATTCTGGTAGTAAATACTGAATATAAATATCAGAAGTCCTCTAATGTGATCATCATGCGTTACATATTTTACTAAAACTGGGCTCCAGTTAATATTCTATATTTTTTATAGTCATCAACCTGCAGTGAGTAACAGGTGAGCAAATCTCCACATGCGTAGGAGTTCTTCTGAGATGGTCTTATAGGTAAATGATATTTCCTTTCATCTAAAAAGTATGCCCAGCTTTGCCCCACAATCCTTATGTGTCTTCACTTATCAAAACTAAGACCTGAACAAGAGAGACATGGCTCTTAAGAAGTTACTCAGGACTAAGTTCTGGGAAAAAAAAAGAACATCTGAGAAAGAAATTACCTAGATTACTGATAAAAAGATAAAAGAAAAAATAGACTGAACATCTGCATTTTAGGGAGGTGTCAGTAGTGGTAGAATATCTGAAAAAGTAAAAAGATTACTCCTAGAAAAGATACAAATCTGGTATTAGAATAAGGAAGAAAAAGGTACATCTAGAAGAAAGAAAACTTTTTTATATATCAAAAATATTTAAAATTGCAATAATTACATAAGTATGTAATTCACAAAAATAAACATGGGTTTCTTAATTCATTTGCCATTATCATGTATGTTATTCATTTATTTTTGCATCAATCTGGCAAAATCATTTGTCTTTTTGTTTTGAATAGCAGCATTGGATTGTTTCTCCTCGTAATTAGTAGCTAGCTTTAGCTTGATGTTACCCTGCTGCTTTGGAATATCAGTCTTCTTTGATCCAGGACTCATACTAGGTGCCATAAAAGAACATTTCTGAAATGTAAATCACTGGTTCAAATTCTTTGGCCTCCCTCCCTCTTCTAATGCTAATCTAACAGCCTGGAACAAGTTGCATATCTACAGCATTAACATTAAACCCTTCATCAGCCTCAGACAGAATCAAATTTGGAGCCTGTGTGGGATTCAGAAAGAACCTGTGTTTAGGACCTGAGACAAATGAGCCTTTAGTGCTGTGCTAGTGCACACGGTGGCATTTTAAGTTACTTAGCTTTGAAAATGCTGCTTTGAGGACAGCTAACGTATTATGGTTGTGACTTTCTTTCTGAGTTGCTTCTTTTAAGAGTAGTGGACACTAATGTCCTTCAGAATGGCTTATCATTCCTGGATATTGTGCTAGCTAGCCTGTAATGTACCTTCAGCTCATCATCAGGATATTGTGTCTGTCGGATATATAGAGAGATTCAAAATATGACTGGATAAATTAGAAAGAGCTACAGCAGGCTAGCAGATGCAACAATTTACACATTCTACTCACCAGTATTTTAGGTAAATTAAATATTTAGGTAAATATTTTCCTGTATTTTCTACTCACCGAAAGGCCGTTCTGACGCATTGTGTTCTATGTTGCAAACCTTCCATCCCTATCCTGGGAAAGTAGACTCTTTCACATTCACTTGAAAACTAGGTTGGAAACACTAAGAAAACAGACTTTTAAGCACAGTTAAGCTTTAGTTTTACTTCTGCAATCCCTTCCACTGCTTTTACTTAGTACTGTTGAGCAAAGCAGACAGCCTGGAAAAGAGTCAATACTTCTGATTTTAAATCTAGCCCTTCAGTGATCATAGCTGTGAGGTAATGGCCACATTCTTCCACACCACAACTGCCAGCCTTTCCTTGGGCCTCTCTGCTTTGAAACTGGGTGCACCAGGGTAGGACTAACTTTTCTGAAGTCAGCTCAGCAGCACGGGGAGCCCAAGGTTTGGCTGAAATCCTGGTTCTTTAGTTTTTCAGTGATAAATTTCATTTTCAAACTGAGATTCTTAACGCAATCACATCCTGAGAGACTGTCCTTTATGAATGGACTATTAATGTCTACACCTTAAGTCTCTGTTGACCTTGTGTGAATATAAAATGTGAACAATTTTGTTTTAGAATGAGTACTTAAAATTGTTAACTAAGGAACAAAACACATAGATTATTAAAATATTAGGAGCAGAGAAAGAAAAGCAAGTTGATAATATCACCTGCTACAAAATTACAGTCTCAAAAGACAGAGAAGATTTCATAGCCTAACTTGGGTTGTTTTTATGACTTAATATATCCTAGATATTTTAAGGGCATATTTTATACAATTACATTATTGAAAATCATTTGGCACTGATCAAATTATGATCCCTAAGTACATTGACAGAAGGAGAGGACAGCAATTTCTACTCTTCACACTCATAAAACTTGTCTCCTTATGGTGGTGCTTCTCTGTTTAAAGATTATTAGAAGTTCCTCAGGTGTTTTGTACTTAGTTAGGATCTGGACTATCACTGAAGCCAGAAATACTCTCTATCTGTAATGGGCTTTAAGTGCAGTTTCATAGCCTTTCCTTTTCTCCTTTTTCTTTCTCGTTCCAACATACACCTTCCTTACGTTGGGACTTTGCAATTGCTTCTTAAGTAATACTGTCAATTATCATTACAAAAAACTTAATTTGTAATTTTATTTTTCTCTTCAAAACATGTAGCCAGAAAAGACTTCTGTTGACAGATTCCAGGAAATATGCCCGTTTTTAGGAGAAACAGAAGATTTAAAAGCATAAGGATTTATCTTCTCTCTTTCTATTGCAATTTCCTCTCAAACCTAAAGAGCACCTCTATTAACATCTTCCACATTCTCTGTCTACTGAAAACTATTAACATGCATATATTGAACTATAGTCAACATAGCTATAGAGTCTAGAAATGAAATCATAAAATTTATTCTGATTAAATTATATGTAATCACATGGTAAATTGTGATGATCTAATCATATGAAGCAAATTTTGTATCTTTTCTACTAGATCAGGTAGTAGAGGAAGAAAAAAAGGAAGGAAAAGGGGGGAAAAAAAAGCTGTTTTCTTCCAAAGGTCTTTTATTAGACAGTCTGCTAATACATGCCTCTTCAAGTATTAGTCCCTTGTGTGATTTCATAAATGTTATTTCCTTCACAAATTAGCAAAAATCAAAGCCAGGAAACAACCTTTTCAGATAATACTGGTCATCTCTGACAACATTCTGTTTGTTGATTTTTCTCTCTCCTCTTTAAACATCCTGTTATTTCTTGTTGCGTACTGTTTTACAGCTGGTAAGTGGAAGTATTTCCACTTCTCTAAAAGTGTTGCAGGTATCAGCATGGGAAAAGTCAAAGCCTAATCTTAAAGAAAAAACAACCGCAGCAGCAAATGACACACAGGTTTTTCAGTTTAGTTTCTGTGCACTCTCTTCAGTGACTCATATACTTAGGTCAATGTGGAAATCTCAATAATTCCTTATCACCCCAAAAATGATATTTTGAAACCTTTCTTGAGGGTTATTTTTAAATAAATAAATAAAAGAAAACTTCCTTGACAGGTAAAATTAGTATAATAATAATAAAAAAAGAAGAAATTAAAAAAAAAACAGTGTGGGTAGTAGTAAGATCTTTATACTTCTATCTTATTGCTAAAAACTGATCTAGATGAGGCTGGTGAAGATATATGCAGGCTGAAATATTCCACCTACGAAGACATACTCTGAAATTACTATTTCATTTCATGGTATATATATCTTCTTGTGACAAAATATGAAAAGCAGAAAATGAACCTATTTATCTTGGCAGACAGTACCTCTGAATGATGGGTTTAATGAGAACTAAACAGGTGAAATTAAACTTGAGTACAGCCGACATAACAGTAATAATTCAAAAATATCAGGCTCTACCCTAATACCTACTCCCTTTCCCCGCTAGAGAGTTGCCTGGTATTTTGCTTATAGCATTACTGCATGCGAATAAGATCATAGTTTTAAGACACTTGTCTAAAAGGCTTTTGAAGCCTCAGTTTAACGATGCCCTCAAGAGAAACAGAGTGTTTAAAACAAAACAAAAAAAAGCACTATCCAGAAAACTCTTGGCAACACACACAGCATTTCCATCATGTCATGACAAGCCACCCTGTGCTGTCAATAGTGTCTGCTATATAAAAAATTGCATCACTTTGAAGACATGCTTCACTTTACACTTAAATTCTCTTAAAAGTACAGTGTACCAGGACCTTTACTCTTGCCTATTTTTAACAGTTGTACTTCTACATAACTGTATTTTCTAGTATCTAGTGTATTTCTGGTGAACAACTGATGAGACTTAGCTGAATAATAATTATTTTTCCACTTCCACACATATCTCTATCAACTTCAATATTATTCCACCTGAATTATTAAACATAAATGAGATAGATAAGAATAAGTCTTGTTGTTTTGATAATATTAGCATATTTTTCTGCTGGTGTCCACTTATCCCTGTTAATCAGGCTCACTACTCTGTGAAAATCTTAGATCATCCCTGAAATATCCATAGTAATTACTTATCCTCCTGGGTACACTACAAGAATTTGAATAACTCAGTATTATAATACCACTATTTCTTACATTACGGGAAAAAATGAAGAAACAGTTTTTCTATTTACTGGAAAGTACTTATGTCCTCACAGCTCTCAGAGACCTTGCACATGTGCTAGGATTTTATCCCTTGCGTGACACACAATGCACAATAAAATGAGAATCTCTGCCCGCAAAATGTTTAACTCCTCATTGTCATTGGTTAAAGGTCTTTCAAACAGCTGAAAATGAGCCTGTTGATATCTGTTAGATGTAAAAGGATACATTCACTGGACTAAAATAAGATGGCACGTTGATTATCTGTCAGTTATCTTCATCGGGTGAATCTGTGGGAGATAGTCAATTTTTGGTTACCCTAATAATATCTAGACTACCAACAGATTATCATTTTACAAAAAGTAATTTGTTTTTTTTGTAATCTTGAAACTTCCTCACTGACTTGACTGACAACTAATACATTTCACACCACTCAGTGTCTGCCATCAGGTATTAATTTTCAGTTATGTTTGGCCCAGAGTAGGTTTGAACCACTGACCCATTAATGAAAGTCCTGCATCCTTTTATCAGTCTTTTTGCTCCCCAGTCTTCTGGAATTGCTTATATACAAATCAAATAAAAAGAAATTGAAATGCAGCCAGTATCATACAGACCATTCCTCTTAGCCTTATTGATGTTTGTCTACAGTAATAATTACACAGCAGCTCTTAAACATAATGTCCAAAGAGAGTTTCTTTAAAAAATAAATTAAAAGGTTTTAAGCAGAGAATATATTGCTGATTCATCTTTGCATTGTAACAGACAGAAAAGATTACTATTTCCATTATATGAAGTATTAGCACCACTTATCTGAAGGGCAAATATTTTAAAATGTCCTAATCTGTCTAAGCAACGTGCAGAAAGTGATAGGGTAAAATAGGCATTTCTTTGGTTTCTTTTAATACTTTCAGTATTGACATGCTATTCAGTATTTCGGTTTCTACTCTCTCCCTCCAAAGATCTAACGATATTGGACTCTAAAGAGCCAGGAAACTGTGCTGTGACTGAAGAATCTGCAGGTGGGCTAATACAACAGATGTTACAACTTCTGTAAATTAGACATGCAGGCTGAACCTGAGGTGGGTGAATACTGGGATCCCTGATGGAAATAAGATACCATCTATTTGATTTCCTCTTCCAAAGGTGTCCTAAAGTTACTCAGGTTATACATATTTGCAAGTTTGTGCCTATTAGAGAAGCTGTACAGCAGCTTCTCTAATATGAGAGAATTGGTAGTCCTGCTGCTTTTTGGACAATTCACATCTTTTTACTCATTAATATCCTTTTAATAGCATTATCATTATTTTCTTAGGTATGTTTTAGGTTAAGAGAGAAAAGAAAAGTGAGAATGGTCCAAGAACATAACAGTGAGAAAATTAACTATAAAGAAATAATTATAAGTCCCTCTGTTGTAAGGTAAAAATGTAATTTACTTATAAATTGCTAAAATAATCAAATATTCCAGAGTAGAATTTCTTTGTTCTGGAACAGAATTTGTGTCATCTAAAAGTTACCAGCTAGTCCTCTAGCCCTGCTTTGCAGTCTGTAGGTGATGAATTGTCTCCTCATGGTATTTGTTTCTCTCTGCTAGAACAACTCATGAAAAAGGATGGTTAGAGAAAAGAAAAAAAACAAAAAAAGAGAGAGAAAGAGAGAGAGAAGGAAAGAAAGGAAAAATAAAAAACAAACAAACAAAAAGAACCGAGAAAGTTAGACCTTTGAGAGGACAGAATAAAAACAGATCCTTCAAGGAGAACACTCCATTATATTTATATACCAGACTTAGTATGGCAGTAAATCATATTCTACTGGCAAACATTTAAAAAGTTAGTTATGTTGCTGACACTGAGATATTTTCTTCTCCTGTATGCCTGTATGAGAAAAACATGAGAAAAACACTTTGTCTTCAAAGGTGACAAAGTCCAAAATATAATTGTAAAGCTAAGAGGATTTGTGTTTGTTTTATTAAAAAAAATAGTTTTTAGTTACTACTGCTGTTACGATTTAGCTACTATTACTATTGCAAATGCTGTTACTAATGCAAAGTTATAAAGGTATTCGGGAATGGGAAGTTTAGGATCTTCCTGATTATCAGTTATTAAATCAATTATCAGTTATTAAACCCAATGTTTAATACCAAATGTGTTTGGTATGAAATGTTATGATTCCAAAGGACTGATTCTAGAATTATGTTTCCCTTTTCATAAGGGTATGTTGATTTTATCATTTGCTTTGTTTTTGTTTAGGTATTTCACAGATCAATTCTATGACAGTAAAAGAAAAATCTATGAAGTTTTCTATAAAAATATCTTACATTCAATTATTTTGAAATATTTTGTCATCAGCTTTAAAGCAGTAATTTGATAAAATCATTTCTTTTCCATGAGTATCTCTTTTTCCAGTGAAAGAGGTCTTGATAAAAAAAATGTCACCAGCTCTAATCCTAAAACATAACATAAAGGACCCATTTCTTTGTGAAACATTTTCCTTGCAATCATTTTTAGCATTTATGGTTCCTGTATGGAGAAGGGATGAGACAAACTTCCAGCATTTCTTCAGCTTGTCTACGCATTTTCTGATAATAGTGAGTACAACCAGGCAGTCTGTTTCTGGCTCTGACCCACTTCCATTATAACAATAATATTCTCAGCTTTACCAGATTTCTTTGTTTTAGCAGAAACTACAAAAATATCACTGGCTGACAAAATACAGAAACCAGCTAGGTTTCACAAAGCAGGCGTGTTAGGTGAGGAAAGGTGACCTGTTTACTAAATATATCCTGACTGTTCTTCAAGCAGAAATAAAGATGGTCGTCTCTAAAAATGTCTCTGAAACAGCTGTTCCCTGGTGGCCATGGGCTGGAGGCTGCAGGACTGGAGTCCAGTGGTAGCACCATGGCCTCAGTGGCACTTGGGACATGCCACAGGGCCCAGCTGGACTGCTACCTAGCCCAACCCAGGCTGAATAAAGAAGGACACAGCTCCTGGCCCTCAGCGTGTTGCCTGGGAACATTTGCTGCTCACTGGGGACTCAGGTCTGGAACCTTCTGGAGATGCTGCTGAGGCTTGTCCAGCCCATGAGCTACTGCCACTCTTTCTTGGGCATTACCCCTACAGCTAGGGAGGCCTGAAGGCATTAAGTATGACCATGAGGCTCTAGTGCCCAGTTGTCCTCTCTGGGCCTGTAGAGGTATGGATGAGCTGGGAAAGAAGTGGTCAAAAACTCCGAGCCAACAAGAGTTTGCATGGCAGGTGTCCATGGTGGAAATTTGGCTTTGAGGATGGAGGGCTGCTGGAAGTACAGGGAGGTGATGTGCCTGGCACAGCTGGGCAAGGGCGCAAAGACCAGTACATGACCTGGTGAGGACAGCCAGAACAGACAGGGAGGGTCATGGTGACTCAGCCACGCGAGGAAATGGTAGTGGGGTGGAAAGCAAAGGATGTGGGTGGTGGGAACAAGAAAGACCTCAGAAATAACAAAATGGGATGAGGAACATCTCAAGCGTCTCCACACAGATGTGTGGAGCTTGGGAAACAAATCAAGGAGGACTAATGCAGACTGAAAACCAGGGCATCACTGGGATGAAACTAGGGTAGGACAGGTCATATGACTGGAGTGAGCAATGACTCTTCAGGAGAAATAGAAAGGGAAGAGGAGAGGTGGGGTTGCCTCTGATGTGAAGCAGCAGCTCAAAGGTGTGCAGCTACTTTATAGGATGGGGATAGGAAGAGAACCTGTGGGGTTTGGACCAACAGGGGGACACCATGATGGGAGCATGCCACGGACTACCTGATCAGGGATGTCAGATTAGACAAATCTTCTTAAATAACTGGAAGAATTCTCTCAGTTCCTCAAAATCATGTGGGACTTCATATCTACCTACTTGATAACTACAGGAGGGGTCATGGAGCAAAACACATGCAGTCAAGATTTCTGGATGATGGAGATGGAGATGAAGATGGAGATGGATGATGAAGATCATTGGAGATGATTTTTTTACTAGGTGTATGAACCAGAGGTGATGCACAGCAGTATTTGCTTTTCACTAATAAGGAAGAACTGTTTGGGAATATGATAATCAGTGGTAGTCTTTGCCCTAGAGTAATAATTCATGTTCAAGATCTTGAGAAAACTGAGGAGAGACCACAGACTCAGACTCCATATGGTAGATGGAAGACCATGAAAGGCAGCTCTGAAGGGCAAAGTTGCTCAGTAAAAATGGCTGAAGTTGAAGGACAGCATCATCCAAATTCAAGAGCAGAAAGACAAGCAGACCTATCAAGAGAGGTTTTGACTAAACAGGGAGCTCATGACAGAGCTCCAATGGAAAAAGACAGCATACAGAAGAGGGATGCAGGGACAGGCTACAGAGGAGGGGCTTAGAAACATTGCTTTGACATGGAGGGTTCATGTGAAGAAAATCAAAGCTTGTCTAGGTTAAGAAGTGACAAGGGACATAAAGAGCAATGAGAAGAGCTCTTACAGCTGCCTTAGTAGCAAAAGGATGAACAAGGAAAAAGTTGTCCCACTACTGAACCGATAGGTGATCTAGTGACAGAACACATAGGCAAGACTGAAGTACTCTGTGACTCTTTTTGCTCAATCTAGCTAGGCATTCTCCAAGAAACCTCCATTTTGCACCCCCAAAAGAGGAAAAGTGTGTCTAAACTGTACAGAGTTATGAAGGGCAACTGAGATAGCTGGGAAAAGGAGTATGACAATGCTAGAAGAAGCTGTGGACTGCGACTGGCTTGATGGAAGCAGTGAGGCCTGAGGGCACCTCACAGCAACCCTGGCACTCATGGACACGGTGTGGAGAGACACCACTGCACTTGCCACAGGGCCTCTACTCCTGGAGAAATACAAGGGTCTCTGGACCCTGGACTAGGACTAGGGACAAGAAGAAAAGTTTCTATAATCCAGCTAGTCCAGATAGGCGTCATGTTGCTGAAGGTTTTCAAGTCCTGAGAGGAAAAAGTCCTGAGCAACCAGAGCTGTCCCCCGCAGCTGATCCTGCTTTGGGTAGAGGTTGGACAAGAGACTTCCAGAGGTCCCTGAAAGCCTGAACTGTTTTATGATTTTATGAAAATAATGGAAGAAATACAGATATTATAGTTTATTTGAAGCATTGGGAAACTTAATTTCACAAAGTTGAAAAGTATACCTGGGAAACTAATCAAAGCACAGGCAGCAGAATAAATTTAGAAAGGTAGAAATGTTTTTGTTTGATGAAAGGAGGTAGAATGCAAGAGCATAATGATAGTTTGGACTTTTGGAGGCATCATTTTAAAACAGGACGTTATGGGAGAAATACACATCAGAAAAGTTTCTCTTTCTTTAAGATTTCTTCATTCCATAAAACAATACAAACTTTATACTTGCAGAAGCTTCATTAATCATAGAATGATATAAATATGATTTACATTGAAATATATGTTGGAATGGACCTCTGGAGATTATCAAGTTCGACCCCACTCTGTGAGGGGTTGGATTAGCAGAGCCAGTTCATGCAAATTGGTTGGGATTGTCTGATCAGATTTTAAATATCTCCAGTCTTTGAGTATGGCACTAATGCCAGTGCTAGTCCAACCTCATAATGAAAAGATTTTCCTTGTACTTAATAAGGCTTCCTCTTTGCACACCTTTTATAACTGGTTTCCAGCTGGACTCTGTATCAGTCATTGCAACTTCCTTGGATGGCATGATCATCCAAACAATTTTCCATCCACATTAATCTCCCCTTCCTCTGTTTGTATATCACAGATTTGGCTATAAGTAAGGATCATAGAATGAGAGAATCATTATTATAGAACTTTCTGCCAAGTATCTTGCAGAATTTAAGTTATCAAATATCCTCTACTCTCCCATTTTCCACAGAGTAAGATCTCATTACAGATGGCAGTCAATTTAGCTAGCCATAATTTATGCTTAAAAATCCTGTTTCTAAACCTCCTTCTCTTTTTTGTGACTGCAAATATCTTCCAAGAAGACATGCTCCATAACCTTTCTAGGGATTGAGGTGAGGCTGACCAGCTTGGGATTCCTTAATATAAACTTAATGAAACATCAAGGTCTATATACATAATTTATGCCTTTGTACTCCAGAATCAGTGTAATTAAATGAGAAACAGCTTTCATATTAACAGCTACTTCAGCAAGGCTTATCTATATAATTTCCAAATTGTCTGATGTTGTTCTTATTAAAGAAAATCACTTTGGTTTAACTTGGTGAGGCAAGAAAGATGCAAATGGCATGAGCCATTGCAAGAAAGAGCAATGGCAATGAGAAAAGGATTAGAATAAACCTTAAGTAAGCAGTCTTGCTTACTGAGAAAATCCAGTTACCTCCTTCTACCTCCCTCTGATGATGGTATTTTTATATTCTGACATTTTTCTGATATTCTTGTATGTTTCTGCCCTGGTAGAACTTAAGATAAAAAACAATTTCTCAAATTTCTATACCATAAGTAATTTCCTGTCCTCATAATAGGTAGACTACCCAGAATATTTCTTGTGTGGTCAGCATCCTGTGTTTTATTCCAGGTTAGTTTCTGAAAGCATTTCAAGGTCTTCGTTTTAATCTTTCTTACATTAAGCTTTTTTAGAGAGAACTTCTCTCTTTTAAACCTCATGAAAAGGACCTTCTCATTCTGCCCCTCTGCTCAGCCCTGGTGAGGCCACATCTGGAGCACTGTGTCCAGTTCTGGGCCCCCAAGAGGGATGTGGAGCTGCTGGAGGGCCAGAAGGATCTAGCGCAGGGCCACAAGGATGATCAGGGGCCTGGAACTTCTGCCCTATGAGAAGAAGTTAAGAGAGCTGGGCCTGTTCAGCCTGGAGAAGAGAAGACTGAGAGGGGATCTAATCAGAGTGTACAAGTACCTCAAGAGAGGCAATGAGGAGGATGGTGCTGGCCTCTTTTCAGTGGTGGTCACCGACTGAGCAAGAGGAAACAACCACAAACTGAAGCATCAAAAGTTCCACAGGAACTTAAGGAAAAAATTTTTGACAGTGAGGGTGACAGAGCCCTGGAACAGGCTGCCCAGAGAGGTTGTGGGGTCTCCTTCTCTAGAGATCTTCCAAACCCACCTGGATGCCACCCTGTGCCATGTGCTCTAGGTGGCCCTGCATGTGCAGGGGGATTGGACTAGATGACCTCTAGAGGTCCTTCCAACCTTAGGCATTCTATGATGATGATTCTGTGATTCTATGACTCATCAGAAAAAAATATAAGAGCTTCCTATTAAATCAACACTGTTCAGAGACTGAGAAATAGTGTTTGCATAAATAAACCATCAGGAGAGATCAATGCATTAAGAGCCAACACTGAACTGTAACGTTATCTTGATGTGAGAGTGATACTTAAAATCTACCTAAGATGTTAAACTAATTGTGCAATGCCAAACTTGAAAAGCAAAGATAAAAACCCTGGAGGAGAAGGAGATGCTCCTGTTTGTAACCGAATTTCAACCTCCTGGTCCAGCTGAGTAACTGTAAATTTCCCCATCTCTTTAACTTTCTGATTTGTAGGCTGTGAACTGCTGCTGAAAGACCTCTAGGCCACAGACTAAGAGAAGATGCGTCTCACAGTAGAGACATGCTGAGAAGGTTAAAAAAGAATTACGGGGTATTCGAGTTATACAAGTCTGCTCTTTTGCCCAATGATGAAGGCAATTACCGAAGTGATTTCCTTTGCATGTTCAACATTGCTGCTAAACTCCAAAAAGAAAAGGATGTGATTAAAATATAATCCACTATCTTATTTTTTTTTCCTTAAAGAAGTAATTCCCAACTTTCTTCCTGTTGCCTTGCCAACAGTTTTCAACTCAAACAAAAAGACTGTTAGCTCAAATACGCAAATATCTGCTCCTTTTCTCCAGTCATTTCTGGATGAGTTTTATCAGCATATAGAGAAAGCACTGTGAAATGACAGAAAAGTTATCAGACTATTGTGGAATGCAGTATTTCTTATTTTTAATGAGGTGACATTTTCTCAAAGTTAAACATGCCTTCTCAAATCAATACAAAAATAAATGTACACACTGGCACATGTATACAGGCAAGTAAGAAAAAGTTGGAGACTCAAGAAAGTCCTCAATCAGATGTTCTTGTAGTAGTTTCCCCTTAAAATTATGGAGAACTAAATATTGTATTGGCATTTCACATTAAACATTAATTTAGAGCTAGTTTGATTTCAGTTTCACTGCCAAGTTGATAGTGATTTTTTTTGTTAAGATATTGTGAGGTAGTTACACATTCAAAATGACAGGTTCCATGTCTCTCCTTTCCCTTTCTTTCAGACTGAGTATATAAAAGATGGACTGCAGGAGAACTGCCAGGCTCCCAAGAGCCTAAATTCAGTTTCAGACAGCACCACTATGGAAAAAATTATTTCTTTGTGTTACAGGACCGCGTTTGTGTGATACGAATGTATGTACTTCACAACGTGTTACCATAGTTTCAAGACGCAGAGTGTGGTTACACTGTCTCCTTATTATGATAATAGAACTAAAAGCAGTCATCTCTTATTGTCTGAAGGGTGAGGAGAATTAGACTGCAGTATTTAGCCATACTTGCTATTAATATAGAAATATACAGAAATTACATAAGTAAAACCATGTATTCACAATACTGGCATCTCAGTCCATAATCAAAAGTGATGGATGAACTGAGGAGGTGTGCAAAATTTATTCTATTTTTTTTTCCAGGACTAATCAGGCCATTTTTGGTCAGCATTGGGAAAATAATGTGTTTTCTCTCTCAAAACGAAAAAAAAAAAAATCCATTTGCAAAAGTCCTTGTACTTCTTCTGTCTACTTATTTGGAAATATAGAACAAGTATTTTTGTTTTTGGATAATTATGAATCTTTCTGACCCCAGAAATATATTCTTTTATTTTATTTTAACTGAAATGTAGCAATAGATATTCTTATGATAATTTCTAGTCTTGCACAACATGTATTTTCATATAAATATTGTAGTTCTCTATTATGATCAAACATGACATAATCAAAGGACTTTCTGATTTTTATTTCTTAAATTTTAAGTGATGGACAAAATAAAGAAAATCAGTGAGATTATCTACGGAGTCATGTAGTTGTGTGCTTGGACTAGCATAACTCCGTGCTTCTGCAGAAAAGTATACTTATATATTATCACAGTAGATGAAGAAAGGATCTTTTCCACCTGGCTCTTTTCATAGTGGGAATACTCCATAAACTTCACTTCAGTAAATGATGTGTGCAGCTAGCTACTTCTGCATTTAATGCTTTGAGAATTCAAAACACACGTATAGAGAAATAGTTGGATGTGATATATGGTCTTTCTAAACCATGTCCATGTAAATTTAACTTTGGAATTGCTTAAGAATAAGGATGTCTGGAGAACTCTTATCATTTCTCATAATGAAACTGTATTCTATCAGTGTTAAAGAGGTTGGAGATGTTTACACATTATCAATTCAGTTGTCATGAATGTGACATCCACTGTGCACGCAGTAAGGGTTCACACCAATGGCCAGAGTGACCTTTCTGCCTCTTGTTGGCTACACTCAATGTCTCCTGACCATAACAGAAAATCTGACCCAATATGTTAGTAGTCATTCCTGGGATGATACTTTGATGTCTGTTTAATTAACACTATGATTTAAATTATTCTCAGTAATTTTTATGTGTTCTTTTGTTAAATAATGATTTCTGGTGAGTGATGTTTATGATATCTGGTAAAATCTAAGATATTAAATCCAGCAAATCTTACCGGAACTTACTGATGGATAAGGGGTTTCTACTGAAGTTCTGTTATTGTTTAATGAGTTTGTTTCCAAAGTCTTAAAGATATCATCTTTCTAACAGTAACCTAGAGTTACTCTTACTTTCAAAGAGTAACCTATCACGGAAGGAAAAAATGAAAAAAATCAAAACTAATCCAGTATTTGAATTAAGGATAGGTTAAGACACTTGAGACACATTTTTCCTATTACCTGTATGACGTTATTAAGAAATGTCTTAGAAACTTTTCATTACAGGGACTAGCTTTTGCTTTCATTTACTATAAAAGATAAAATGGTGCAATGGGAAAATTATCTGCTAACAAAGAAATGTGCTGAAGGTACACAAACGTGGTTTCACATGTGGGTTTTTTATTTCCCTGCATTTGGAGTTCAGTGGGCAACAAACTTATGACTGTAGTTTCTGAGGTCTGAATACAAACTCTTATCATAGTTCAGATGAAATATATGCTCAAAAGTTGAAAATATGCTCAAACTATGGGGAAAAACACAATTTACACTGTTATATAAAAATTCAGAATATTCCTAGGCAGGATTTCTGGAAGGTAAGGTGAGTGAATTCAGGGGAATTTCAAATATTTTATATTTTGGTCACTGATCAAAAGTTGTCTTTAAATAAATAGACAGATCTAATCTTGTAATTGTATAATATGTTTGTGCAGGTGTATCTTTTTTTTTTCTAGACGTGACCTTGATTGATTAAAAGAAAGTTAATTTTAAAGGAACTTTTTTTAGAAGAAGGTTTCCCTCCACCTCAGCTGAGTTTTGCATTAGTCCACTGTGAATATTAGTGAATCAGGATCCACAGAGAATAAGCAACTGAACTGGGTGCTTTAATCTACACCACAGAAAGAAGGATATTTTTACCCTGAATGAATGAAAAAGGCTAAATCTTACAAATTATTTTCATTTTGCGAACATACTGTAATCTTTATTTTATATTAGTTTCTATTTCTCTTTACTGATATGGCTCTTTGAAACAGATGGACAATGTACACAATTAGAGCTAGCGCAAAAATGCCCTTTTGTGCTCATTTATTTTCCATGAGTTGAAATTCTCATATAAATGGTGGTAGAAGCTTCCCCTTGCTCAGTCCTCTTTTTTTTTTCTTTAAACTAGATTTAAAATACTTAAAATATATATGTAAATTGAACTAAAAACTTTCATAAATTGGATTTCCCTTTTTAAGGGCTGTTTTCTGAAGAAAAGGACCATGAATCTTCTAAAACAGAAAAGTATTGATTGATGTACATTCATTATACATTTTAGTATCCATCATCTGACTCATATTTCGCATCTTTAAAAGTAATAGAGTTCATAATTTTTTTTTTATAGTGTGGAGAAACACTATGTCCTCTTGGGTGAAGTTCTTATATATGATGTTTTACTTGTTAAAAGGTATTTAAAAATGTTTTATAAACAGTGAAATACTTATTACAGTGAAATACTAATTTAAATTTTAGTAGTCACAGTGGACAGTAGTAGCTATCAAGTTTATAATCATAAAACATCAAATTTGTACAACAATTTCAGAATCACAGAATCACAGGACAGTTGAGGTTGGAAGGGACCTCTAGAGATCACCTAGTCCAACTCCTCTGCTCTAGCAGGAACACCTAGACCACGTGGCACAGGGTCACATCCAGACAGGTTTTGAGTATCTCCAAAGAAGGAGACTCCACAATACTAATGAAAAATGAAATTATGGCACAACATTGCCTACCATGACATTGAAAAAAATGAAAACCTTCACTTATTAATTGCTAATACATGCATACATATGTCATATAGTTTGTTATTCACATAAGCATTCTGAAAACATAAATTTACATATTAGATGGGTGGAAATGTGATGGTTCTCTAACAGGTTAAATCTATGATATTTACCAGACACTCCCCAGACTAAATTGCTCTGGTTTATTTGTCACTGTATCATCTGAAAGAATTGGAAATCAATCATACCTCATGCATTTTTCTATTTCCAGAAAAATGTGCCAAAAGTCACAAGTGATGTATGAGATGACTGGTGAGATGGGGTGAGGAGAGCAACCATTCCAGTGTATTAACTATAACCTTTGACTCCCTTCAGCAAAAAAGTTAACTTTTTATGATGTTCTCCATTCTAAACAAACAAAACTTATGGCAGGCATTTGAAGAAATTCAAGTAATCTCAAGTAATGCACTGAAAATGAATACTGGTTTTGTAGAATACTAGATGGAAGATAGGAATAGTAGGAGAAGTGATTACGGAATATGCTTGTAAAATACCATAGAAAACTAACATTACTGTACATCCCGAAGTACAGCCTAATACCACACCCATGACTTTCATTTTCACGGGGAGAATGGTTTTTGGGTGCTCAGGAAGAAAATGGTCCTCGGTGTGTGGAATGGAAGAGGGAATTGAAGTCTATATTGGAATGTTGCTTCAAATGTAATGATAGAATACTGTGAAAATAAAAATTAATTAGACATCTTTTGCCAGTTAACTTATATCAATTTTCAAGTATATCTATGTCATTTTTTCAAAATCCAGTGGAAATTGGAAACTATAATAAAAAAAAGCAACAATTTTTAAAAAATAAAAACTCTAAAAGATCATGTATGATATGTAACCATTAGTCATGGAAGATACAGATTCAAATGACAGCACACAGGAACTGTGTCATCAGACTCCCCCCATTTAATTAGAGCTTTAAATCAACATCTTTGAATTCGGAACAGGTAATTACCAAACCAGTTTATTCAGGATTTTGAAAGGGATGTTTGAAAATTTCAGTAATCTTTGTTAGAGCTTATAAAAGTAGATGTATATCTGTAACAATTTGTGTTGTAGCAATTCCTGAAGAAAGAGCAGTAGAACCAATACATCGGAGAAATATGAAACCCCCTCCAGTGGTGTGAAACATGATGAAAGAACTGTCGTGTTTGAAGATGAGATCTATTAATTTTACATTTAAAATCAACACAGGATAGCCGGGGGGGCACACAGCTAAAATGTTCCAAAAATGACTTGTATGAAGAAATCTTTGAAGAGAGAATTCAGAGGAAACACCTGATTGGTGTAAAAAGGAAGAATGTTTATCACAAGAAATTTGGAGATAGTAGTTGTTTAATCTCCAGTAGCCAAAACTGGAATAAGGAAACTGTACTTTCATCTTTACTGGCAGAAATACTATTTGCACAAAGATGCTTGTGCATCATTGCAGACACACATTGCTGATGTTGTTGACCTGGATAATGGTACAAAGCTCAAATTAAGTTTCACAAAGTTTGTGGCTTGGCATGAGGTTGAATCATTTCTCAGTAATATTCTACACATTGTTCAGTCATCTTTCATTACTTGTATTGGTCTATATCTAATTAAGAAGACACAAAGTGTCCTAAATTTGCCTGACTGAGTTTGTTTTCATCCAGTAACATGAACATGGTTCATGCCCTTGGTAAATAAACAAGTGTCTAAGAGAACTGTCAAACTCTTTTTCTGGTAAAGCAACTTTTCCTCCTCTCTCTCCTGGGTTTATACTATTTCTCAACATAACATGCATGTAACCAGTGTCAAATTATATGGTCTCCATCCTCAATGTAAAAATACTACTGAGACTTCTAAGGAAAGAAGTATTTTTGTTAGTACTTTAAATGCTTTCTCTTCACACCCCATGGCAACGGAAATATTTAAAAGTGTCCTTTAAACTGTTTCTGTTTTTGGAGATTTCTCTGCTAATGAATACAAATTGGAAGGAATAATTTCTCTTTGCTTTGACAAAATATAATTGTAATAGTTAGAACTTCTTGCGTGTTTATATGTGCAAAGCACTTCACAACTATTGATCTTAGGAAGTCATTAAATAAGCATTATGCCCAGTTTACAGATGAGGAAACTTAGAGAAAAAAAGATTTTTCTAATATTGATGTTTTTTTCTAATACAATGGAGCATGGCAAAACAGCGAATCTAGTATTTCTGTGATGTAATCATGAGACTATACTGCCTCCCTTATCACAATAACTCTTAGTAAATGAATTGGAGCTTTGCTCTTCAGCAAAGAAATAAAAGTGTTCTATAATTTAAAGCATATACAACATGCTACTAACATCGATCATGGTCAGATCTTAATATCACGGTCTCCTATCAATATTTAATGGCATGACTGTATAGGATCTACAAAAGTATTCACACAGAAAACACTTTATGCAAGTAATAGTTGTATACAAGTAATTGTAACAAGTTGTTATACAAGTAATAGGTTCAGCAGAGAGTGGGCACTCATTGAAACTACTTCAATGCATGTAAATAAAAAATCTGAAAAGTTGGCATAAAACTTCACTGAAGGGCATACTTAAAATATCATGTCTCATCTTCATAATTCAACCAAGAAATATCACTTAATTTTAAATAATAGGTAGATTTTGGTAAAAAGATAAAAACATATGAATATATCTTTCTGCAAAATTCAGTATAAGTAATCTAATGTGCCCTGCATATGAAAAGATAAAAGATATAAAAAATATAAAAAAATAGATATAAAGATATAAAAAAACAGATATAAAAAAACATAGAATGCTTAAGGTTGGAAGGGAACTCTAGAGGTCATCTAGTTCAACCTCCAAGAAGATCTCCAGAGAAGGAGACTCCACAACCTCTCTTGGCAACCTGTTCCAGTGCTCTGTCACCCTCACTGTTAAAAAAATTCTCCCTAAGTTCCTGTGGAACTTTTGATGCTTTGGTTTCTGGCCATTTCCTCCAGTTCTATCAGTAGCCACCACTGAAAAGAGGCCAGCCCCGTCCTTCTCACTGCCTCCCTTGAGGTACTTATAGACACAGATCAGAACCCCCCTCAGCCTTCTCTTCTCCAGGCTGAACAGGCCCAGCTCCCTCAGCCTCTCCTCACAGGGCAGAGGTTCCAGGCCCCTGATCATCCTCGTGGCCCTGCACTGGACTCTCTCCAGCAGCTCCACATCCCTCTTGTACTGTGGGGCCCAGAACTGGACACAGTGCTCCAGATGTGGCCTCCCCAGGGCTGAGTAGAGGGGCAGGATCACCTCCCTCGAGCTGCTGAAGATGCTCTTCTTAATGCACCCCAGGATCCCCTGAAACAGCTGCACCCAGACAGCAGAGGTGCCTTCACAGCAGGTCCAAGTAAAGGACCAATTCTAGGTCCACAGGTATGCCTTGTGGTCATACCTCAAAGGCAGGTAACTTTTGGGATTGAGGTGTGTTTTGACATTATAATAAGCTTATAATGAACAAAGTTCAAGCAAAGTTCATCCGAAAGATGTGATTTGCCACCTTGGCTGGCTCAGCACCAGACATCTCATATTCTATATCCCATTGGGCAGCTACTGTGCGGCTTATCAGTTGCCCAGCACAGGATGTGCAACAGAGTTTGGCCACAGTGTCTTCACTCCGCTCCATCCTCTGTCACTCCTCTTTGCAGCTGCAGAAGGGCAGATTGTGTTGCCTGAGGAACTGTGGAGGAGCAGAGTCCGAGCGTACCAACCATTCTGGAAGTGGCAACTGTGCAAGGAAGCTTTTGTAATGCCAAAATTTCTCTTAGGCCCTAATTTCCCCTTTTACAGACCATTCTTCCATAGTTTGGGACCTCCATCCTTCAAGATATATAAACGCTATGAGCAACCTGCAGACAGGACATTTAGATGACCTCAAGAGAGCCCTTCCGACCTGAATTACTCAGTGTTACTGTGATTTTATGCTTCATTTAGTTTCACTGTTGTGGTTAAATCTTTTAGAGTTGACTATATAGAAATAAAATCTTACATACCTATATATATACATAATGTCTTCTGTGTTACTCACACTGCAGTTAAGGGACAAATTTCATTCTTTCTTTATTTGTTTGTGCTCCTATTTCATTTATGAAGTCAGATAAAGATGGGAAAGTGTCATTTATCTGAGTAGTGCCTTCATGCAGTTCTCAACTCTATGAAGACAAACACTCAGGACCAAAGCACTGATACCTGAACATAAAAGCTTCCTTGCCATAACACACCTGAAATAAATATACAATTGATTACAAAGACTGATATGTTTAATTTTCCTTAATAAAACATAACTAATTATAATCATGAGAGATGTTTAATTTTTCTGAATAAAACATAACTAATTATAATCATGAGAGATGTCCAGAAGACAGAAGTTCTGCTGCACATCAGTCCGTAGGTTTTCAAATTCTTTACTTGTCCAGAGTTATCATGAAAGATTTACTTTCTCACTTGAGAAATAGGACAAGAATAGGAGGGACTCAAATTAAAGGCTTTCCCAGTAGGATTTAGAGTCTCTTCATAGCAAGGAACTCTAAACTAAACAAAGTAGAGGTGTGAGTCTGATCCTTCTATATCTGTCAGACTCTAACGAAGCCCCATTCACTGGTATACTAACTTGACTACAACAAAGACATGAACTCATTTCCTGTGTGCTATTCCCACAAACTAACCACTACTCTAAAAATCAAGTTTCTAACAGAACAAAATCAGATTTTCAATGTCACAGCTTATACAACACTAAGTCGTTTTTTCTGTCTCAGCAGGTTAACCTCTGGACCTCTAACCCTTGTGGTGCGGAGGCTACAGATCATTTCTGTCAGAACCATCACCTAGTCTCTGTTGACTAAACCTCCATAAAATATCATTCTTTGTTTCTACCTGTTCTCATGAACATTTGATAAAATAAGGTATTCTATGTCAGTTTGCAGTCATCATAAAAAGTTGTTCTCAAACTGACAAAATTATACAATCCTGTTGCGATATGTCACCTACAACTCTAAACTCACTATTCTTAACCATCTAAGTGTACTTACTTACAAAACAAGTCCCATCTATGTGGGACAGTCCACTATTATATGCAGCCCTCTATGGTATGACACACACAAAAAAGTTAAAAAGCTGTAACTAATTTATTCTTAAATTGAATCTTTGTTTATCTCTGTAAATGAAAACAGATCTGTTTCTCAAATTTCTTGTCTTCAAAATTATTTTCTTACACATATGCACACTTGAAATGAACCAGGTTCTTGGCCTTTAACATACAGCTTCCATAAACCAAAATTGTAATAGACAAATCATTAACCTCTTTGTATTAGAAGTACATTATTGTTTTCCAGTGGGAGCTCAGGAACACTGATCTGACTGGAAGCCTCACAAAAACTCTGATGTTGACAGCTGTAAATAATGACCAACGATGACTACTACATTCCATAACTGTATTCCTTCTCCTGTATACTTCTCCTTTTAACTGCAATATTTCATTCACCCAAAACTTTTATATGCAGATCAAATATTTTCATGTTATTCTTTGATGTATGTTCTTCTCACTTACCCCGAGAGAGAGAGAAAAAGAAAAGTGAAAGAGACAGAGAGAGAAAGAGGGAGAAAGAGAGGGGAGATAGAGTGAAAGAGATAAAGAGAGAGAGAGAGATAAAGAGAGAGAGAGAGAGAAAGAGAAAGAGAGAGAGAGAGAGAAAAAGAGAGAAATACAGAGGATA
>JAUBNY010000185.1:4361342-4389671 GCA_032275445.1 Crypturellus soui
TACATCTGCATCTGTAAGCACGTTTTGTTCCCTTGTTTCTCTTGTTGTGTTAACTTTTTTCTCTGGTATGCCTCAGTCTATTATACACAGAAGCAGGGATTGACATTTGACAATATTTCTCGATACAAAAACAAAATTCAAGAAGTGCTTTGCGTAAAAATATAACTGACCATAAAAATACAACTGACCCTAATGCCATATCCATGTTCCTTTCGAACTCAAGAAATCTACTCTTTTTCAGAAAAAATGGAACAGACAGTTATAATTAATAACTTTGATCTGTATTCTTGCATTAGTGGCTCAGTCTGTTATGATGGATCACTATTGCTCTTAGGCAGCCCTCTTTCCTTATACAAGGATTGACACACTGGTGCTATAGTGACAGTTCCCCCCCGCCACCCTGCTAGCTGGAGCAGAAACTCCTCCTTTAGTTCTGTTTTTCTTGTTGCTGTTTATTTATTTATTTGTTTACTTTTATTTGTTTATTTGATTTTTTGAGGCTCCCAAGCTTATTCATACATAAAATAAATGCCCAGGATACAAATAGGGGCAGGAGCGACCCTCCAGATTCCTATATTAATTCCCGTATTAACTATATGGATTTAGGAGGCAATTCACCAGTGAGTCAACACGGTAAACAGCATCTTATTAAGTACAGTTCTTGAGCATTAGTGTCTCATTCTGTCATAAACAATGTGTCACAAGATTGCAGTTATCGATCAGGACAGAACAACAGCATAGTATTTGGTCTGGTGTCTTGTCCATGAAGCATTTTGTGTACAGCTGTCCATGAACAGGGTGAAAGATGATAAAACAACTTCCCCAGCCAAATAACAACTGGTAAGTGGTATTCTCCTTATTGCAGACCATGAGGACTCTCCTGAAATGAGTGTGCAGCATATTTGTCATGTCTGCACTGAAGTACATATATTTCTTCATGAAAACACATGAGCATTCTTACCAGCCACTGTATAAGGAACAGCATTAATGCTTTTTTGCTTCTGCACCTTTCATGAGACCTTTAAATGTATCACAAAAACTGTAGCAAATTCTAATGTTTCTGTAGTAATGCTAAAATAAATGTTTCTCTCACTCTCCTCTCCTTTTGTATATAAATTCTGTCTTTCTTAAAACACTGGTGTCACTGATGAACTAGGAAGGAATGCTACTGCAGGAAACAAGTGAGAATCAACCGAGCAGCAGCAGGAAGAAATAACTAGCTATTTTAACAAAGGGAAATCAAATACTATTATATATTATATATTATGTAAAATAAGTCAGTGGTAAGTGTGGATTTTTTTTTTCAAATAATTCCTCATAAATGGGGAATCAGAATTTAGACAGTGCTTTGCTATATCTGGCTAACCTTTTGAGCATTTAAATGTGGAATTTGGTTGCCACAGATTCCCTCTTCCTTTCTTTGGAGGAGAGAAGGATGATCCTGCTCTAACAGATTGCTTCTGTTTTCATTCTTCAGCTTTCTGTGCTTTGGTGCTTATTCTATACAAGTTTTAGGAAAGTCTGTCAGGATGTCACCCTGTGCCACATGCTCTTGGTGTCCCTGCTGGAGCAGGGGGTTGGACTAGATGATCTCTGGAGGGTCCCTGCCAACCTCAACCATTCTGTGAATCTGTGACCCTAAATATGACTCTAGAAGAATGTTGTACACCATTAATTCAAAAAAGATTTGCTGAACCCTAATGATAAGGATAGGTCAGAGCTAAATGGAAGGGTTCTGCCTCCATCACAGAAGGCTTACAAAATTTAATATATTTTTTATTTAATTACAGTGAGAATAATGCTGAATTAACAATAAATTAGCAAATTGGTACTTCATATTAGTAAACCGGTACTTCATTCTTATTCTCTTGCACAGTTCTGTCAGTAACTCCAGTCTCTTGTTTACAATACCTAAACAGTAAATGTTTGTTAATTACAGTTCTAATTCCCTTCAATATTGCTTCTCTTTTCCTTTTTTTTTTAATGCTATGTTAAAATGTTAAGTACACTAAAATAAATTTAATCAGCAACAGAAAGATATCCTTCATTTTTTCTTGTGTTACATGTTTGTTCCTCTGATGGTCCACAATATCACCTTGGTGCTACCATACACCCATCAATTTCAAAGGTATTCCAGTATGGAGAAAATTCAAGGTGCAGTTAGGCAACATTATTTGTATGTCTATGTCCTCCTTTCATCTCACTTTCCTCCCTACATTTCTGAGTGGATTTTCTCTCACATTCTTTCTAGTGTTGCTGAATGATAGTGATACTTTCCATTGGCATTCTTTGGCATGCCATTGGCATGAATACTTTCTCATTACCAGCCACTCTTTCAGGTTGGCTGCCCATTTGCATAAGAAAATGGTACCTCAGAGATAAATAGTGCTAGTAAATATTAAGTGAAATTCTGGTTCATCTGAAAGGTTCAATTTTTTATTTTGTCATCTAATCAAGATATGTTTGCTTTCTAACAGAGAAGTCCTTCTCTGGAGATCTTCCCAACCTGCTGGATGCCACCCTGTGCCACATGCTCTGGGTGTCCCTGCTGGAGCAGGGGGTTGGACTAGAGGTCCCTGCCAACCTCAACCATTCTGTGATTCTGTGATTCTGAGATTAAGTTTGTAGCTTCTTTACAGAAGATCCTAAAAAATAAAAAAGACAACTGTAGTGTCCATTCAAAAGCAGAGCCATTTCACAGAATAAATAAATACATAGCTCTCATTAATGGCTAGCCAGGAAGCTGTCACTTATTCTCTGTCCCTCAAGAGGCTTTGCCTGGAGAGCTCACAGAGCACGGGCACCAGCTCTCCATTGGCCTAGTAACATGTGTCAATAGCTCCTTGTGTTTTCTTCAAAATGAAGAAGGCACACTGAGATTCTAGTTAATTATTTAATAAACTAGGAAGCAAATATCTTACTTAAATAGAGATTATGGCTTGTTTTTAGGTCAAACTTTTGAGGCTTTCAAAATGGCATAAAAATACCAGGGTTATAGCATTCTAGCCATTTGCACTGTAGTTACAGTATTTCCCGATATAGTTAGGGAAAATGATTTACTTTCAGTGTAATCTCCTTTAACCATTCTTTCTTAAAATGTACTTCCTCCTATGTTTCCATATTAATCTAGAGATTTTATTTTTTTAAATTTTGTTTGGTGTGGGGGCGGTTGTTTTGCTTTGCTTTGTTTTGCTTGTGTTTACTTCCATTGCAAGCATTTATGTAACATCAGATGATGCAAAATTGATATAAAATACTTAAAGTATGGTATTGTTTTGCTCTCTTGTGACTGAGCAATAAAAAAAAGTTATAATGATTGATAATTTCATTGTTGAATGATTTTATTACCAGATATAGGTACAGTGTTGCAATGTTTCATGACTTTTGTATAAATCATTTCAAACATGTACCTTAACATACTGAATGTGTTTCATATAAAGGGATAAATTAAGACTTTATTTATACAAGGCTGTCTTCCTAGTTACATTTATGCTTCTGTGAGAAAATTTACCCAAGGCAGTACATTTGTTTAATATGCTTTCTTAATCCCTATATATATACTGCAGCCAGATAACTGTTAGTCTGTATTCGGGAATTTTCTCAGTTATTATTGCAACTGAAGAGCAGACAGGAAGGTGTAGATTAAACAAGCCAGTGCTTTCCATACCAGAGCAGTGTGATGACTGCGAAGTGGCCCCCAAAATGGGGTGCAATCTGAGACTAACTCCCCTCGATGAATTTCCCACCACTAGGTTTTGCCGAGGAGACCTAGAGCAAGGTGAGACAGGATATTTCACCTACCAATGGGTAAAGGAAAATGCTGCTGCCACCCTCCTGGGCGTGCGTGCCCCTGCAGCAGGCAAGGGACAAGAAGTGGCAGTAGCTGGAAAGAGCCTGAACCTGGAGCAGGGTAAGAGAGAGACGGCTACATTCTGGTGCTTGGAAACTCTGCATAGGGCTTAATAGGTGCAGTGGGTCCGTATGGCTGCTGCTGTGATTTATTTTGCCCCTCGAAAAAAAAAGGGAACAAAACCAAAACCTTCTGGGGTCTCCTAGTGGGGAAGCAGGAGAACTTTCTGGAAGCCCCACAGTGCCAGGCATGTCAGCTGAAGATCTTGTCTTTGCCCTGGCGCTGTAACGTTGCCAGCTGGTGCGTTTCGCATCTTGCAAAAATTGCTGCATGTGTGCACACATAGATACGATCATGGGAGGTAGTCATGCACCTAGGGAAGCCTACTTTCATCTCAGTGCCCTTAAAGGATGAAAAACTGCCTATCTATCGTGTGGCAAGTGTTACCATTCCACTATGCTTTTGATATTTCTTTTCTTCATTGTGTTATTTTAATTGCTTCTACTGAAAGAAAACAACAGATGCCCTAAGGAATTCCAGTGCTATCACTTCAGTCGCTGTTCCGATGAGAAATAGCCTTCACAAATGTCTGTGGTTTAGAGGTGAACTATCTACTACGTTATGTAACACATATGATATTACATATACTGTGTGTATATCATATACTATTTTTTAGATATTTTCTTTTTGTTTTTCTCGATGTTATCTAAAAACAATCACACAAAGCAGTTCTGGGTACTACATGATGGTAACTATATATATTTAATAATATATATATATTTATATATATATATTATTTATACTGATATTTGTCTGACTAATTCTTACTGTACATATCTCTTTTAGTTAAATGCACTTATATTTTTCAGATAATATTTTAGTAAACTGTTTTTATGCCAGTATGAATATTATTTTCCTTTATTTTGTGAAATGAAGATAGACAGCCTATTTAAATTAGCTCTTGAAATCTGACCAAATGTTCCAGATGTGCTAGCATGAACACTAGAGTTTCTCTGTGATCCATGTCAGAAATGCAGCTGTCAACACTAAAACACACCTGCCACCAGTTTGCTGTCAGCAAATTATTTTTTCAGTTTTATTAGGAAGTGCAGTAAATTGCCAGAACAAAGCTTTGGTCTCGTATTGAAACTTATGTCACATCCTAAATTCACAACAGGCAATTCAACAAGTCTAAAGAAGTTTTAAAAGAAATAACTTCCAGTCTGAGGAGTCACTTGCTAAAATCTTCTGCTTCGGAATAATAATGTGGATGTCTGCAGTGTTGTTCCATGCTACAAAACAAAAACCGGACAGTCTCCCTATGTGAAAGGGCTTTGGGCATGAGCGCTTGAGAAAAGAATATGTGTTTTATCCTTATAGGCTAACAAAGATGACCTTTCCCTTTGCCACATATAGTTTGGCTAGCAAAAGAAAATCATGGGCCTTCATCATCTTGATCACTGGAAGATGCTTAAATCAGGATAAATACCCATAGCAGATACGTTTATATAAAGGTAGAATGGCAGGGAAATACATGAATTGCAAAATGAATTCCAGAACTAAGGCATTGACTTCCTAGATATTCTCTCTCAGTCTGAGTCTTGTATAAATGACTGCTTCTGTGCTGGACTTTCATCTGATCTCCTCTATAGAGAATTCAGTCTCTGAACCATGTTACAGAATTTTATGTTACTGAGATTCTGAGGAGAAGCCGCGATATAGAACATTTTATACAGGATCACAAGTTGTAAGACTCGAACTGTATTCTCCCAAATGACCTTTATCTGCTATACCACCTTGCTGGAGGCTTTATGGTTTTGAACTCCATTTGTCAGTTATATAAAATTGCACAATCAACCACCTGATGCTTTTATCTCCTAAAACAAATGGACATTTGACAGTATTTTTTTATCCCCTGGAACTGTTTTTTTTTCTTATGAAATAACATTTAAAGGTATGTAATAAGTGCATATTGAGATCCCATTTCTAAAAAAACTACCTTGTGATTGAATGTGATTGAATGTTGGCATAAGTACTAAAAAAATGCCTAGTTCTTTTTTTTAGACCTCTTTTGTTAGGTGTTTATCAGTTTCCCTTATCACACTTTTCTGTTCCTGCTTTCTACTGGCTTACCAGAGAGTTAGTGAATTATGGGAGTGAAGTACTTTTTGTGCTAGTATGTGAACAGAGATATGGACTGAGAAGGAACTGGCTGGAAAAATATTTCATGGAGTGCTTACATGTCTAATTTGCAGACAGCTAAGCACCTCTCCTTTGAGGTATCACTCTCTTGATTTACATGATTCTGACTATATAGGAACTCCTCATACTCTTTAATAGTATTACTGATTGTAGGCAAATACTAGAGTATCGCAGACAGTTGCAGTTTCTTCAGTTATAATTAATCCTGGAAATGGAGGAGAAAATGAATATATGTGGACAGAGCCCTGAAATTTGGCCTCCTGAAAACGCTGAAGGATTTTCCATCTACACCTTTAAAATCCTGTTGATAAGTATTTAAAAATGATACTTTTTTTATTTTAACTGAATATTATGCTAACTTGGTCCCTAAAAAAATGGTACCCAAACTTATGAATAGCTCAGATTGAGGAAAAGATGTTTTGTGGCATATTTCATAGCTTCTGGTAAAGACACTTAAAGGCCACACCTGAATATACTGTAAAGAGTCGAGAGAGTAATTGGAGCCTCTCTTGCAAATCTGGTCCTTCAGCTGGTCAGAAGGATTCCTTTCAGCAGTTTGCGTCTTCTTCAGCAGGGAGGACAGAATGGGTCTTGAAATCTAGCTTCAGAGGAAGAGGGCCTAAATGGAGCTCTTTTTCTGACTAATACCAAATGAAATGGTATTAGTCAAAAAACTAATATTCTTGACTCTGGAAACATTCAACGTTGAGATAAGAATAAAATCACATGGGAAAGACATAAGATCTGAGACTTTCATCAATGCATGTTTTCATGTTGTACAATTCAGTGTGGTCCAGCCAGATTAAGGGGCTCAAGGAAGATCAGTTAAAGGGAAATTTTTGGTAGAACTGCTGCTATAGGAACTCTTCCAGCAGTTGCATTCCACAACAGCAAGCAACATAGTCAAACAAACAAAAAAAAAAGGCAACTGGAATCCATGTGGTCAACATTGGAATGAGCTAATCTTTGACTGCATTTCTCCTTCTTATGCATCTGAGTAGACTCACAGTGTGTCAGAGCACCCAAGGACTTCGTTTAGGTATTGCAAATGTTTCCTCAGAACACAGGATCTGGGGAATTGGGTCAAATTTCACCCTACATTTTGCTTGAATTTACTATATAAAGTAAATAAACAGGTATATGAGATGCATTTATTTTTAAATTATTTTAAAATAAATGTGTCGATTCTCCCTAAATTATATTTACTTTGATAGGTATTTATACATATGCAGTCACATATCAATTATAAATACTGTGGCTACTTTCAAATACTTACAAGTATGTATGTATTAATTTTCTAAGTAAACATTAAGTTTCACTTTGGGAAGAAAGAGGAATGTATAGGTAATAAAGCAAGAATAGTATAAAACAGTGTCTTTGAAGGTTTTGCAAATGTTTTCAGTTTGTTCTCTGATATGATTTTGAGCAAAAAAAAATTATATAATGTCACGTAGATAGAACAATAGTGAAAATAAATTTCTTCAGAGAACAGATTAAGCCAGTATTTAACAAATTTGGAGCACCTTATAGTACAGGGCACAGAATGTGGTGCTTCTATGATAATACTTGTCCCAAGACTATAGATAAAAAGAGACTATAGAAGAAAATAGATACACTTAAAATACTGTTTAAGAAGTAGCAGTCTTTATTCATATATATACAACCTGCATCTAAAATGTTAGGGCAAAGTAATCTATCAAGCAAATTTTACAGTATCTTCATGCCCAGAATGATGGACAAAATGGTACCCAAAAATATTTAAGGGAAGGACATGATATTATTAAATTACCACAAATTATTAGATCCAGATTTCTAAATATTTCATGCATTGCCAACTACAGCAATTTGGTTCCTGTGCCTTAAAATTAAGTATAATAAGTTAGAAAAAGTTAGTATAATAAGTTAGTTATTCAGTTTTTCTATAGCTTGTGTTATTTTACACCAAATACCAAACTTGGCTATTAAGCACAAAACCTAGTTTTTAGCTATTTGCTTTTTATTTGCCTGTAAATAAATATCGTACCAGTTATTTTGCTCTTTAGGAAATGCTAATATTACGCAAGAGTACATAACCATAAACCTTAAAATATTGTCATCTCTATCTGCATTACAGTAATCTGAATTAATAATTGTCTTCCTCTCCTGTAGCATGTTAATTCCGTATTTATATTTTCTTATGTAGTTTTGTTGGGATATAGGCCATATGTTCCATTTTTCAACGGTTCAAGACATGATTGATCAAGTAGTGGCAGGCTGACTCACGTGAGTACACAAAGGACAGTATTTTGATATGTAGCCAATCCGCTGAAACAGCTTTTTGAAGAAAAATGTCTTCAAGGGAACCAAAGGAAGTAGAAGTTACTGCGAAAAAATAGAAGAAAAAAAAAAAGATCATTCTTTGTACTTAATAGTTGTCCAAGAGACAAATTGCCAGAAAACTTGCTGCCTGCCTAAAGGGAAATGTTACTTTGAAAATTTTTAACAGCTTTATGTAGTTATTACTGTAAATGCTATCTAAAATAGCAATATCAGCTTTTTGGTTCCCTGAAGTAGAGTACCCTACTCTTTTGCAAATAACAATCTAAAAACTTAATGCTGCAGGTTAGTGTGTTGAGACACTAGTGAAAGAGAAAGAAAATACTTAAAAACAGAGACTGATTACTTGCCAGTATGGCTTTAGAAAACCTGCTGAGACTATTATTCTTGCTGCCGAAAGGGCTAAATGCACTGGGATTCATCCTAACTCTTTCCAGCTCTTCTCTTAATAGTGGTAGGTAGGACCATTACCATGGAAAAACAGAAAATTTCCCTGTTAAAAGGTATATTCATCAATGCACAGTGAGAAATCTCACTTTGATAGCAAACCTTCCCTTATTCTCCTGCAAATAGCTCCTCAAGTGAGCAAGTGCAGCCTTCCTGACAAACACACACCTGACATTTAGCAGCCTGAAAAATAGTCCGGTCTCTTTCCCACCCTTTCTGCTCTGTCTTGCCTTGACCGCCACCCACATAAACAAAGGTACCCACCAGACTACTTTTTCTTTCTTTCTTTTTTTTTTTTTCCTGATGCAAGAAAATTTTAATTGAAATTCAGACTGTTCTACACAGGATTTGCACAGGGCATCATCAGATTAGCAACTGCATGAGAAGTGTCTTTTTGTTGTGACTCTGATGTGTCGCTGCCCCTGTGTAATTGGCACCAAGCACAGGTGGCCCTTGGCATGGAGCAATTCCAAGACGGACGGACGGATGGATGGATGGATGGATGGATGGATGGATGGATGGATGGATGGATGGATAAACGGCACCAGGAGCACGGGAGACACATCCCGGTAGCTCTGACTCCCTGACATTTAGTGAAAAAATCAACCAAAAGGGTTCATCCTTGCTCTACTCAAGGCATCTAAAGGATTTGCAGACGGCAGGAGCATTTCTCATTAATAAATGATTCTTCATGTGTTTGCTCATCATTCCTTCTGTCAGGAAAACTCTTTGCAGGATGAGTCATTGTTGGGTGTTTTGAATGCGCAGGAGGTACGAGATATGAGAGATGCTCATATCTTATACTCCCATTTTAGATTCAAAGTGGGTACATGTATTTAAATTGCAGCTTCCTTGAGCTAGAATTAGTATAATTGTTTTAATATGTGAAGTCACATTTTGTATTGTTCCTGTATGTCCCGTTTTTACAGAAAATGGATTGGATTATTTTTGTGCTTCTGTTGTCTCTCATTATGAGAGTTGTCTTGGACCTGTGATGTCGATCTAAATATCACCCACTTGCTTTAATTTCTGTCTAATCTTCCCAGCTCCCCACCTTAATTCTCTCTATCACAAAATAACTGTCATATTCTCCACTGGCTGTGAGAGAGGGAAGACATCCTGTCATTTTCTACATTTCGTCTCAGTCAAAACTAAGGCATGTGGGAAGTCAATAATTTTACAGCTGCACAGCAATCTGATGTCAAGAGCGTTTTTCTCTCCCCAGTCATTTGCCTCTCTTGCTGGACTTTTTCCCTAAAATGAGTTTTTCTTTCTTGTCTCAAGGGCTTCAGATATGTTCATATTTAGGATAGAAAAATCATAGATTATATCTTTTTTTCCCTCCATTTTCTGTTTCATACTAAGACATTTTTAAAATCAAGCAAAAATATTAATTAAGACCTAAGTGATCACATTTCAAATTTAAACTCTCCAATTTGATTCTTAAGCTTTGCTGCTGCAATGTAACATTACTTGACAAATGAGCTAGCACTGTAAATCTAGAATAAAAAGGCATGAAATGGCCATGAATTTATCATGGTTAGCATGTATGATTACTAATAAGCATGTACTTAACATCCATGATGTTTATATCTATACCAATCACCTGTGCCATGCATGTCAATTCACAAACCTTTTCAGCTTAATTCTCATTTCAGGAAGAAAGTGATCAAAGAAATATTTATAGGGAGTAGGGAGGGCTTAGGGAGTGCTCATCTTAAGCACTTACACTGCAGTAATTTAACTGCTTAGTAGTGCTAATAGAAAAAAAATAACATTTTTTAAAAAACAAACAAAAAAACAAGGATTTAAAACACATTTCAGATTATATAGATTTTAGGGTTTATATGAACCTAACACTTACTAGTTTTAACAATTTTGTGTGTGTGTGTGTGTCTTATTTCACACCACCAATGCTTGCTTTATTCTTCCATAGATAAATGCACTCCTATGAGTCCTATGCATAATATCTTTGGTTAGTAAATGCGGCTTTTCACTTAAATCTGCATATATTTTTTAAAATTTGAGTCGTCTTTCATTATTCATACAAGGACAATTTTTTTTTCAAATTCCTTTTCCTTTGATGATTTTGTTATTGAAAATCAAATTTCATCAGAAAATGGTGCTTTTCTAGCCCATGACTGAATAGCCCTATTATTTTTTTTCAGATATGTAATTTGCTTCATTTTTATTGAAAAAAAACTTGTTTTTCTTCTTGCTTTCTTGTTAGCCATATTATCACTATAATTAACAGCTGTTGTGAATTTATGAAGAAATTAATGCATAAAAACATTTTGTGTAACTTTTCAACCTTTGGGGGCTAGGCATTGCCAGTATATGAAAATCACTTTTAATTAAAACTTCTGTTTGTCAAGCAAGTGAAATTGAAGCTTAGGACTTGATTGTTTATAAAAAGATTGTTTCTCCTTTAATTTTTATATCTGGGTAGGAGGTAAAGTGGCTCTAGAATAAAAGTTTATATATGAGTAAATATAAGTAAAAATTGTATTACCATTTTTATTCTTATAGTTGTAACTAGTTGTAAAATATCTGATAATTTGAAAATATTGGATGCCACTGAAAGGGTATCATTTTAATTTATGCTGCTCATATTTTACTAAATAAATTTTGTTCATCCCACCTGGATACTCTCTAAGCAGACCCACAAAGCACAAAAGAGCTCATATTGTCAATGAATGTGCTAAGACAGATAATGTCATTAATACTGCAAAGGATTTGCAAGTATATATGAGCCAATGGAAATTGAATCAGGGGTGACAAATTGCATTGAAATAAATCTTGTTTTAAAAATGTATCTTTTCTGTCTGAAGGTCATGTACATGCTGTCAGTTGCTCAGAACACTTTAAGTAGTTATTAGATCAAAGTGGGAAGAAGATAATGCTGCAATACTGTAATACATCTAAAAACAGAATAAAGCACTGTGGGAAGAGAGTAACAGGAAATATACATCTGCAGCAGAACAGAAACAATTTGAATCCTTGTTTGTTTGCATTCTTGCTAATTGAAAAGGAGACTATAAAGGAATCCAGAGGCTATAATTGAAATGCATTTGCTTGCTTGGAGCTGGTAAAAGGGAGAACAGACAAACAAGACTAATAGCTTGTTTGTATTAGGGAGTGGGGTTTTTTTGTTTTGTTTTGTTTTAATTTCCTTTGCATTTTAAATGTCTTTTTTATGCTTAACATCTCTGCATCAGTTTATCAAACATTCTAAAAATGACATTACAGTTAAAATAGTTCTGAGCTTCTAAATGAATAATATATAAAATATTAAATGCCTCTGTCTTGAAGAACTTCTGAGTTATTCATCTACTGCGAGTAAATATGGAGGGTATTTCATTTTTTTTATTCTCCTACAGTCTTCTGTGCCTGCAGGGAAGTAATAAAGTTTAGGAAAAAAAAGGACTGAAGGGGACATTATAGATAAAGTCTGTGGATTTGCCTTGTTCTGATTGTTGTATTCCAGCATATGTGAAACCTCCTAGAAGAAGAAACTTGGAGTCACGGAGGTCAGCAGGTACCTGTGGAGATCCAGGAGTCACCTGGACAGGTTGCCTTGGATCCTGTCCAGGTGACTTTTTGGATATCTCCAATCCAGGAGGCTCTGTAGCCTCTGTGGATAACCTGTTCCAGTGCTCAGTCACTTTCACAGGAAATAAGTTTTCCTCATTTTCCAATAGGACTACCTGTGTTTTAGTTTGTGCCCATTGCCTCTCATCCTACCACTGGGTACCACTGAGAACAGTCCGGCTCCCTCCCTTGACAACCTCCCTTTAGACGTTTATTTGTTTTGATGAGATCCTTCTCTGTCTTTCCCAAGCTTGGAACCAGCTCTATCCATCTGTCCTCATATGTGAGATCCTCTAGACCCTTCATCTTCTTAATGGCCCTTTGCTGGACTTCCTACAGTAGCTTCATGTCTCCCTTGTAGTGGGGAGCCCAGCACAGGATACAGCACTGCAGCTGTATTTGCCCATCATGTGTTTTTTTTTTTTTTCATATTTTACTGTCTGATTATTGTTAAATAGGTGATTGTAGAACCAATACAAAGAACTACCTTGCTTTTTAACAGCAAATGTGAAATAAAGTTTCATTAACATTTAGTTCTAAAATGAAATGAATTAGACTTCTGAATGAAATGTTCTGTATTTACTGTAAATGTTTAACCTTTAAGCATCTCATAAATAAAAATTAAAAAAAAATCCTGCTGATAAAAGTTTTAAATCCTCAAGAATCTCTTCCTTCTCCCAGAAATTAATGATAGTAAAGTCCAGGCATTGCTTTGGCTGAATGTTTTTAGCATAATGGCTTTCAGCAGAGACTGGTTCTATAAATTTAATATGACTCCATGTAGATGGAATCATATGATTTTCCAGATCCAAGTTGGTGCTGAATATGACACCTGAATTGCCCATATCAACAGTCCCTTGTGTTCCAAGCCAGACAGAAGTGGGTCAACTCCTTTCTCGCTTTTCTATGTTTTTTTTTCTTAACAATGTCTGTCTAGTTAGGGTTACAAATCATCATTTCACTTTGGTTGTAAAAATGTCTGATGCAATAACTAGAGCAACTAGAGAGAGAGTACTTTGAAAGCTAAGTCAAAGATCAAGTTCTCAATAACAAAGCGGAACAAACTGTAATAAGTCTGATCAGGATAACAGCATGACACGATGGAGTATAAATCTAAGTGACAAGTAAGTTCATAAAAGATTTTACTGCTAAATGTGAACTCATCTTTGATTATGAAAGAAATATTTGATTATGAAAATAACTGACCAAACTTAAGAGATTTTAACTTTTAACAACACAGAGGACAGTTACACCCCCTGATTGTCTTTTATGTCCTTCAGTAGGATGCTTGAACACACTTTGGAGAACATATCATCTGCATTTTTTCACATAAATGAAAAGATGTTTAATTCATCAGTTTTGTTTTTTTAGAAATATTTAATTTTCTGACTAGAATTATTCCCTCAAAACATTTCTGAGAAAAATGCACAGAATAAAAAAAAAAAGTTTAGGCCAAATTTTTGTTTTTTGAAAAATTGCAAGCAAATGTTTATATGTTTTATAATGTGAAATATTTGTAATCGTAAAAATGGTCAGCATTGACAAATTCAGAGCATGTAATGAAAGCCATTTCATATCAATTAGATCAGCTGTAGGGAAGACAACTGTTCTGCGTGAGCATAGATGGCAAACTCAGCTCCTTATATTCCAGTAACCACTACTTTCCAATAAACCAGAGAAAAAACTTCCTGATGATGTCATAGAAACAGAGTAAAGTCTAGCCTGGAAGATGCATTAGAGGTGCATTAGGTCTTTAAAAAGCAGTTTACCCTTAGGTTATCCTGTGCCCTGTCAAGCTGCTTCTTGAACCTTTCCAGCAAGCAGTATTCCACCACTTCTCTGTGCAACCTCTTCCAATGCTTGATTGTTCTCCGAAGGAAGAGTTCTTTTCTTATATCTGTGGCCCCTTCGCTATGTGTCATTCTGCAGATTGCCTACATCTCTCTGTAACTACCATGTAGATACTGAAAGACTGTAATTAGATTTCCCCCACCTATCTCATCTTCCCCAGGAGACTTCCTAAGTCTCCTTTATCCTTTAAGTCTCCTTAAACTCCTCTTCTCCAAGCTGAACAAACCCTAAGTTCTCCAAACCCCTCAGCACACTCATAATCCTCCATGAATGGTCTCAGATCTTTCCGTGTTTCTCTTGATCTGTAGGACTAGGGTTGCAGAAAATATTCCAGCTGCAGCCTAACAAACTGTTATTGGATTGGAGCATAAGTCATATGAGGAGATGCTAGTTGAGCTGGGCCTGCTTATCTGAGAGAAAATACATTAAAGAGGGATCTTATTAATGTGAATTAATACTGGGATGGGGAGTGAGGAAAGTAAAGAAGATGGAGCCAAGTTTCCTCAGTGGTGACCAATGACAGGACAAAGGACAACTGGCACAAACTGAAACAGATGAAATTCCAGTTAAATATTAGAGAAGCCTTTCCTTAGTGTGGGTGGTCAAACACTGGAATAAGTTTTCAAGAGAAGATGTGAAGTCCACCTGGGCAAGACAGGACTTTGTAACTGGCCCTACTTGAGCAGAGGTGTTGAACTAGATGAGCTCCAGAGGTTTCTTCAAATCTCAACCATTCTGTGATTCTGTGAAATACTGAGTAGACAGGCACAGCCTTGAAGCTGTGAAATCAGCTTGTGTCCTGGGCAATGATCTTACTTATGCAGCCTAAGAAACAAGTTTCTTTCACAGATTCAAGGCTTCCTGCACAGGCGAGCTTGTTGTCCACCAGGACAGGACAGTACTTTCCAGCAGAGTTGCTCCTTGGCCAGCCAGACCTCAATCTCTGCTGCTGCTTAGGGTTGGGCTATTCCACAACTTCTATCTTTGTTAAACATCATACTGTCCTCCTGCTTGTTAAGTTACTGTGTGATGTCTGATGTTTGTCATCATCCATTAACATGGAAAAGGTGCAGTAAATCCCCTCAACTAGACTCTTCGCAAGGAAACTGAGCAGTAAGTAACCTGAACACAGTACTAGAGCCTGAGGAAATGTGTGTGTGACTGGCAGTCAGATCAACTTTGAGACATTACCTCTTTGAGCTCAGCCATTTAATCAGTTCTCCACTCATCTTGCATTACATCTCTCCAGTATATTTCCAACTTGCCATCAGGATGCTGCAGGAAGCTGGGTCAAATACCTTTCTAAAATCAAATTAGATGCTGCACTGGCCATCCCTCATCCACTTAGCTAGTTGTGATAAATCTCTTGGAAAACACTTGATAAATCTATGCTAGCTCTTTTTTTTTTCTTTCATGAGCTTGGAAACACTTTCCATGAGGGCCACAATTTTCCCAAAGAAATTAACTGAAATATCAGTATAGATGTTATAGAGTTTATACTATTTGGGGCCTTTAGGAGAAAACTAGACATATCTTTGAAAGAATGAAGTCATTTGGATTTATTGGGGTCGTAGACTGTGCCATTACTTGGCATCCTTTCTGAACCTAAAATTATATCTTTAAAGACTAATATCTTATATATAGGACCAGGGCAGTTGTACTGCAGAGATTACTATTAAACAAAAAAAATTCTTGTATCTTGCTGTTAAAATCTCTTACTCATTTCTTCAAGTTTGTTTAGCTTCTTCTATATATGTTCTATATAGACCTGAGACCTTAACCAACAATTTAGAAGACAACATCTGCTTCCATAATAACTCTACATATTGTTTCCCCTAGTGATTCAAACTCGCATGCCTGCGCAATGGTAAAGATGTTTAATGTCATACAAAACAATATTACTTGGTAGAAAAGCTTTACTGAATATACTGGAGAAACTATCACTATTACTGGAAAATATTTATCAAAGGCACAGTTAAAATCTTGTCAATACCTTTCAACCTTCATCTTGTCTAAATTATCTACTTCTCTCATCCAGAATTTAACACTTCATTCTCACAACTATTTAACACTTCATTCTCACAACTCATCCCTTCCATCTGTCTTTTTCTGGTACTGAATGATGTTCACATCAGTTGAATGCCATGTTGTATCTAGGAGTAGGTTTCTGGGTTTTACATTCTCTGTTCATAATGCTAATAATGAAGTAAACAGTTGAAGCAGCAAGGAATAACAGTATCAAAACTAGGGCCTAGTTCAAAACTAGGGCCTTACAACAGTCCACACAATCCAACTGAAATGAAAGGTACTGCAAATGTTTGATGCACTGAAAGATAGCCCATTTGTCTTAGAACATACTGTATTAAAAGGATATTCATGACTTAAACAGGTCCTAAAAATTCTGTCTCTTTTTATGGGCATGTACGCAATATCGTTTGCTACAAGATTCAAAAGCAATATGATTTACAATTTGCCTTAGCACAGACTGAATAAGCAACTGAGTAAGATCACTCAAATTATACTGTTGTATTTAATATGAATGCACATTCAATCCTTTCTGCAAGAAATGAATTGTAATTTCATGCTGTAAGATTTCACAATACAGAGAATTGATCATTAAATTTCCATTTTTAAAAGAAGAAATATAAGAAATATACAGTCAGATTTATAGTAATTTATCATTTCATATGACCTGGACTGTGTCAACAGACTTAAAAAATAGAAATCTATCCAGAGCATATAAAAATTATTTGTCAGGCTTACCAAACGAAGTTGTATAATATTCCTTAAAGATTTATAATATATTCTGGTATTATTTTTGTACTACAATGTTTTATACAGTGTTCTATTAACTTTTCAAAACTCCAGTTTTGATTCTAAAAAAGAACGCACGCATCTTGGATGTATATGATACTCTGGTTGTGCTGCAAACTTTTCTACAAAAATGAGGCTTTCTTTAAAACAGAACTCCAATGAATCTTAAGTCCTGGAACTCCTCTAGTAGTTCCAATTTCAAAAGATACTGCAACTAACTGAAATACTGTAATAGCTGCAAAACTGTGCTCTGTTTAGTAAAGTTATTTTTCCCTAAGTTACTGCCAAGTGATGAGTAGCTTTAGGGATTTACCCGTGTAAAATTTCCTAAATAAAACATGCAGTTTTATGTTTGAGTCTGGCTTATGTTGTTTAACAGCAACAATCTTTAAACTGTATTTTTAAAGAATCCAGCCTGAGGTACATTGTTGTCTTTCCTGAGAAGGTGACATTCAAGTGCAAATTTCTACATGCTGGTCCCCACCCAGCGGAGTTATATTACTTACCTTTAAACTTGCCTAAAGTTCACAGGGCATCTGGGGATCCTGGTAATTAAAATGTCTTTGCCTGTTTCAGCATTTATCTTCAGTCATTTTGAAAATACAGACAATTTTGTTCTGCACACTGAGTTGGTGTTGCTAATTTCAGGATGCTTTAGTGATTTTATGAGAATAAATATATACTATTTAATATTCAGAGTTAGCCTGCCAGAGGGAACAATGGACGTGATTGAAGATTTTCCACCAATAATGAAGGCTTATTTTCACTTAGCCTTTTTTCTGTATCATTCTTCTGTAAACCAACACTGAATCCATGGTTTCATTTTTCTTCAGTGTACTTTCTCTACTGAAAGTACTGTTTTTTGATTGTGAGATTCTGAGCTTGACAGCAGTTGCCTGGCAACTTAGTAAGCAGTATTTGTGCTAGCATCTAAGAAGACTGAACTTGCCTCTTTCCCTTTTTCTTCAGGTAAATATTTTGGTTTTGGTGTTTATTTCTTTTAAACATTCTTGTTGCTGCTCTGCAGTGTTTTATGATGTTTTAGCCTAAGCCTTATTAATTTTCTCTCATCCCCACAACAGAGGGTTTGCATTAGGCTCTATCTTTCTTTCTTTTTTTTTTTCCCTCTAAAATACTTCCATATTTGTCTATGTGGCATTTCAGAACTTCAGTAAAAGTTTTAGAAATGCTTCTGCATCCTGCAAATTCTTCAACACACACATGTGTATTTCAAAATGTGTGATGAGAGGGTGGGAGTAAAAGAGTGAACCATTCTAAATCAAAACAAAACTGTACAGCTATTCTTCTGTCATAAATATATTGATATCACTTTTTAAAATTATTTTTAATTCACAGGTAATGGTTATTGTCATTAGAATTCCATGCTCCTGTCTAGAATAGGATATAATTTTACAGTAGTACAGACATGGTCTGACAGAAATCTACCATTTGGCCTTATCTTTTTTTTTTTTTTTTTAACTTTTTGTCAAAGCCATTTCAAACGTGAATATGGGGTCACCTGTTTGGAGATGTTACCTAGAAGGGTTAAGCTTTGGTGGGTCTTCCCAGCTTTTACAATCCTGAGAACTGCTGGTTTGTATGGAGGGCGCATTGATGAATCCTAGATAATGTATCAAAATGCAATTCACATGTAGGAAGCTCATAGGTTTATAGAATTGGTTCATGGCACGGGAGAAAATAGAGGTCCTAAAGAGCATTTTTTGCTGCGCCAAAAATTTTAATTTGAAGTGTGGTATTTCAAATTTATTCCATGACAATTTTGAATCGCTATGATTAACTACTTTGTCCCTCAATCTCCTTCATCCTGTGACTTTCCAATTCCATGCTGCAAATTCTCTTTTCTGCTGCTGTTGGTACAACTATTCTTCCCTGGAATATGCTTTGAGACTTCTGGAGAAAAAAGGTCCTTTTTTATACACCTTGTTTGGGGAATGTAACTCTTATGATTGGCTGATTGAAAGCAATTTCTTGAATAGTTTTTGGGGCCTTTGTTACTAGACCCACTGAATAAAGGTTGTGAATCATTATTGCCCCTGAGTTTGGCCCGGCCAAATATATACGTATGTATATATAGCCCTCTATGTATATTTTAAGCTAGCCAGCAGTCTGCAAACAATATTTGTAGAAAACTGTTCACCATCAAGTCATACTAACAGAATTTTACCAATATATCAAAACTTAGCTTTTCTGATTAATACAAAATTTAAGAAAACCACATCTATTCTCATTAAATAAACTAAGAGTCTCTATTTGTCTGAAATAATGTAATGTTATAAATAGTTCTGACATTTACATTTTGTCTTTTGTTCTATCTCTCCATTTTCCTCTCTCTGCTCTTGATGTGTCCCGCAGTGAGGTAACCCAAGAGTCATTTATATACAGTTGTGACGACTCAGAAAAGTACAGAAACCTTAGAACATACTTTCACCTTTCTGAACTGAGAAAATTGTTCTTTACACTCTTTGTTTGTGTGGGGCTTTGTCTGTTTTGTTTGTTTTGAGTGTTTAGTTTGAGTTTTTCTGCTATGAAAGTTGTTATTGAACCTTTTTGTTAACAATATAGCTATAGCTAATAAATGTATATAATAGTAGATTTTCATCTATGCATGCACTAACAGAAGTTATGTGGATGTGATTTAAAAATACAGAAGCTTATATTTATCTTGTTACAGATAAGTAATGGTGTTTTATTAACTCATAAATGAAGACAACATTAGCCTGGTATAGGCTTTTTCAATGAAGAGGATAAACATACATCAATATATGCTTGTATTTTTTATGCTACTGATGCCATATAGAGAAAAATTTTGGTACTATGTGGGACTTTACCCTGGTGAAGTATTCAGCTTTGGGAGAAGTTGTGCTCTCTTTCTTCCTCAGTTGCTCTGTCTCACTTTCTCTCTGAGACTCTGTGTCACAGCTTGTCTCTGAGTTCCTAATCCAAAATTTGGTGTTGAGGAACTAGAAAAATATTGGAAGCTGCTGGAAGCATTTAAGTTCCTACTAGATACCATGTTCAGGATGATAACATATGGGCTAATTATAGCAAACATGCTACAGTTTTGACACTTTTGAACTAGGCACATATATATTTACATGAAATTAAGCTCTTGAATATGTACACAATTCTTTGCTTATTTATTCTTGAACCATCAATATTTTTTTTTCAGACATAATTAGTTTTGCTGCCACGTATACTGTAACTTCCCTGGAGTAATCTTCAGTCTCAGTAAACACAAAATAGTAAAAGGAAAATTGTACCTAGGATTCTCAAACATAAACTACTAGAGTAACCAATCTTGTGTGTTTCTTTTTTTCTTTTTCTTGGAATCACAATGCCCTGGTTACTTTGGGAATCTGAGGTGTGTAGAGTACATGCAGGTGACATTATAGATAATTTCTAAAGAGCAAAGCTGTTTGCTGGAACTAAAGTTTACTGTTGTCATGAGCCCTAGAATTGTGGGAAAGGTATTGCCCTGGACAGGAAAATGTCAATGAAGTATAATAGCATCCCGACATCGGGACATATTTAATCCAGAACTGGACATATCCATAGTCTTCCTGTGTGCTTTCACACAGCAGCAGGGAACTGCGGAGGCGTGAATTTGGTCTGGACTGGGAGGGGAGAGGGTGGCTGCTCAGTTTCCCTACTGTGAGCACAGAGGATGACTCCTATCAAAGGATTCTCTCCTCCATGGCCTTTTCTCAGTTGTTTTCAACTGGTACTCTAGTGAAAGACTAAAGCTGGGAACATAGTGGATTCAAGAGAAAGAAAAGAGTAACAAAATAGAGAATAGTTTATTAAATAGCAATAATGACAATTTCTTAATTTCACAGCTAGAGATATGTATTACAATTTCATAGCAGAGAAAAATAGCATGATATAGAGGAAATCTAGCATTGGTTGATGCAGGAAAGACCTGAAGATGGAAGTCCATATAGAGAGAGAAGGGCAAGAGAAGTGATTGAGAGGAAAATAACTGCGTGAGTGATTAAATAAATAAAGACAGAACCAGGATAGAGAACAAACGGAAAACAAACCAGAGATGGAAATCAGTACAGAGAAAGCCTTAGATATTTTGTATATCTTCTTATTTAAAACATGGTATATATTGTTTTCTAAATAGTAATTTACCATCTTCTGGAATTTGTGGATCCTATTTATTTTCCTCTATCTGCTGCAGAATACCTTTTAAGATTTTTTTTTTCCTCCCAGCTTCACCATGGAAGTAAAAGATTAAAAGGAAAGGCTTTGAGGAAAGGCAGGAGAATCATGTGGCAACCTTTTCAAGATACAGGTTAGAATAGTTTGAGAAGTATATGGAAAAGAGGGATAGGAAAAAGAAAATCAGATAAAAGAGAGAGAGGTGTGGATACTTTGGATGAAAAGAAGACAAAAATAAATAGTGATGTTATGATTAAGTACAGAAAGATAAAGGCAAAAATAAAGCAAAAAAGGGAAATGGCAGGTTGTGTGCAAGAAAAACGAAAGTTGAAAAAGTTGAAAAAAACACGTCTACTATGGCAGAACTAGAAGTGATGATATGGTAGCTCAGAATAAGAGTATTATAAAACTTTGGACTTTGTTTTCCTGTTCAGAAACTGTCTGATTCAGGTGACAGATCTATGTCTACCTTTATTTTTGTTTATAAGCAAAATCAACAATGCCCTTAAGCTTGAGAAGCAAAATTCAATTTCATGCTTAGGAAAAGCAAGGGTGGTGGACAAGGAATGTTATTTGGCTTATGTTTTTGTGGCATTTTAATACTGTGAGGTTGACTTTTGTTGAACATTGTTTGCATGGTTACATTCTCATTCTGTAATGTTGTTTAAAATCCACTGTAATTTATTTCCACTCAGCATGTTTTCTGATTGCAATTATCTCTTTATTCTTATCTTTAACTGCAAATCTTAATGACAGTTGTGATTAGGAGTCTGTTGTTTATTGATTCTGTTGATATGTGCATAGCAAGTTATTTATGTACTTAATTTAAATTAATTTTATTTGCAGGGTTGAAGCAGCTGTTGTGAAGTTGTGATTTTGTTTCTTTCCTCCCCTCCCACAGACTAGGCAATGAAGTGTCACTTACGTTAGGCTTTTTTTCCAAAAGTTTTTGTTTTCTTTGTCTATATGTTTCCGATCAGAGTTGCATGAGAAATGACTTTGATAGCTAACATGAGTATATCTTATGTGACTTGTGGTTCTCTATCTCCCTGTGGATTCCTACTCTATTGTGTTACTACTCTCTGGCTCTGTTCACATGTGTACATTTTATATATTTTCACACAGTGATGCTCAGTGGCACATCACAGCTTCCCAGATATACTGACTCTGTGTATGTGAATTTGTACATAGCAAAATATACTTTTTCTTCCCTGTTCTCTTTTCTGTCTTGCTTTCTGGAAAAAAAAAAAACAAAATATTTCTTAATTCTTCTAATAAGAATCAAAGGTACCTAACTCTATGCGCATGCTCATAACATTTGCAAGAGATATAGAACTTTGCAGTTCTGTATGCCTACTCTGTTGTCCTGCCTCATATTCCAAGTCTCTTTTGATTACCTAAGTGAAGAAAAAGAGATTTAAATAATGGTATAGGCATAATCCACAGGAAAAGGAGAATTAACTATGCAAAGACTGTCTTTATGTAGTATTCTGGGACCATTAAAGTCTTTACATTCCCCACTTACAATTGACCAGTCTGAGAATAATGATAATCACATTGTCAAATTAAAATTTTGAGGCAGGAAAATGACTTTTTTTTTTTAATAGAGTGTTATTTATTAGATATCATTGTGGATTTATTTCTCTGCAATTTATAATGAAGTTTTCTGGTCTTATTGACAGATATGAAAAAAAATCAGCAATTTCTTTATATGCCTGTCATGTATTCTGGAAATGGCAATATGTTTTAGGAGATGTTTTCTTTGTCACTCAACTGCAAGATACAAGCATGAATGCAGACCAAATATGTTGAATTTATGGTACTAAGACTCTGAGACTTATATTTCTTATCAGTAGATGTCACACACTTTGTTTTATATTGTTGGAGTTCCTAGTTGAATATGTTTCACTACATATCTTGAGAAGGCTTTAGCCATTCACTTTATTACTGTGTAATGGAAAATAAATCAGGGACACAGTGTCTTGTTCTTTTGGATGGTGATAGGGTCAGTCTGCTATATAGGATCATTAATTTGAAGTCATAATGAGCTATTCTGTAGGCAGCTCACTTTCCATTGGAAAAGATCTTTTATTTCTGTTCTATTATTTCAGATTTGAGAGCTTTTTTGTTGTTGTTGTTTTGTTTGATGCTGTCATTAAAAATAGAAAGTCTAGTTTTATTCTCACTCCTGTAGACCTCTGAAAGTGACTGATATGAATTCATAGTTATGGATGTTATGTTTAGAGTCATCATTGCCATATTTGTCCAAAGTCTGAAAAATATAATTTCTTACAAATAGAATGAACTTGCATAGGATTTAATCTCAGCTAGAAAAAATGAACACAAACTAGTCACTTTTTGAAATGACTGCATGGAATGAGAACCTTTCATATCAGGGTATAAGAGCTTTCCTTGATTATTTAAGATCTTCATATGATCTTTCCTTCCATACTTCCCCAGATCTCCATTCAACCTGTTGCTAAGCTGCACAAATTAGTAATTGCTAGAATTTAAGCTGAATCATGTATGTTTGTGATAGTGTGCGATTTCGCTTGTTTCATTATGAATATCCCAAGAAGTCTTCACAAAAAGAGAAGGGAAGTGGTGCCTCTAGGAGTTTCTGGTCAGCCATTGTAATCTGCTCTGGAATTCAAGGTCCAGGGAAAGATGAAATGATGGAGATGGAAAAGGAAAATTAATCAAAGATCTCTACTTTTTTTTTGTTGTTTTAGAAATTCAGTAGAAATATATCAACCCTATAGTTTGAATTTCATGATCTAGATCTCTTCTTCAAGTAAGGAGGAGGAAAAATCTTGCATGTGCACTATCTTCTCCCCTCTCCTTCCCTCTCCCTACCCAACGTGACAATCACGAACAGCTCTAATAAGCTGCAAATACACAACTATTGTGTGGGGAAAGAGTCTGAAAGATGATCTTAGCTTGTGGAGTCTTGGATCTTAAAAAAGTTTAGACAAAACTGCACAGTGCAACCAAACTTTGTACTGCCAGGGAATTCTCAGGTCAAATGCCCTCCTGCTCCCACTTATTCTAGAGCTGTGATTACTGTAGGAGTGGCATCATCTGTGTCAATTACATGTGCTTCAGCTGCTCGGACAATGGGATTCTCTATCGAGTCATCTTGTGTAGCTGTCAGAAGCTGTACCATTCTGTGGAAGGTCTGCTACCAGAGTCACTAGTATTGCCTTCCTAAAATAGCCTTCTGAACGGCTATTGAATGAAGCGTGAAGGAGCAAGGCAGACTTCGTCAGTGTTGGTGCAATGCCCTGTTTAAATAGCTGTCAAAATATACTTTTATTTTTTTATAATAATACCTTACTTTTAACTTCTGCTTTCTACATTTGCTAGTCAAACTGAGTAATTTGTCAGGACAAATAGGGATTATTTCAAATTTAAGATACAGCAGAAAAGTGAGTGGTTGACAGGTCTATTTGTATCAACTTGTTGGAGAAATATTTTCCCATTGCTTTCTACCCAAAAGCTACACAGATATAAATTAATATTCAAAGAAGCAACATAACAACTGTTATTAATGTACGGAGCCCTCCTAACTATTTATTGCCGCAGTACAACTTGTAGTTAGTATGAATCTGTTTTCATTGTAGTTTATTAGCAATCAACAATTACTATTTAGATCTAGTGTTTACAAACCATAATGCATCATTCTCTTATCTTTTATTTATGAGACAATGTCAAATGAAAGAAGCAAATTATGCATTTATATTTGGTTGGAAGAGCTCTGCACTCTAAGCATATTAACTTTGCCATGAAGTGGCAGTGTTGAGTGTTCTGCTCTGACTCCCATATACAGCTAATCCGCTTTAATCTCACGTCAGAGGAGAAAGTAGTCTCTTTAGTGGTGTCTCACATGGAGGCAACTGTGATTTTAAAAATAGTTGGAGAAAAACCCGGATCCATTAAAGTCAATGGGAGATTTGCAATTTACTTCTGAGAAGCCAAGTTTTCATCCCTTTTGTTCACTGTGTTCAGTTGACACCTGTGTTTAGCAAAAAGGCAGCAGAAGAGAATGTATTCCTTCTGTTCATCCTTCTCTCAAGGGAAATAATTCTTAGTACATGAAAAATGTTTGAAATGGAACTTTGTAGATCCTGCTGCTCCCATTTTATAGCTGTCAGCTTCGAGCAAAATATTTTAAGAATGGAAAAATTATACTATCATATTATCTCTGGTGTGATTACAACTGTTAGTATAAAATTAGCATTTTGCTTCTGTATTCTTTAAATTGCTACAATTACAGTTGCATATAACTCTGATTGTATTTTTATTAGATTATCAGATCCCTATTGTGCTATTTTGAAGATGATATGAATTTACAGTAAAACTCCATTGTTCAATTGAACAATATTGAAAAAAGACGATATGAATTCTTGAAGATGATATGCATTTACCGTGAAACTCCATTGTTCAGTTAAACAATACTGAAAAACAATACAAACAAAAGTGTCTCAAAGAAAGCATGTGTAATATTAAAAACAGATGTTGAGGTATTTTTACTAGTAGATGCTATATTTTGCTTCTGATTTAGTGCTCCATTATGATATTGGTAAATTGTCCTTACTTTTTATTATTGAGTAATATAAGTTATTTAATTTCAATTATCTTTCAAATAGAGGGCTTTCACTGCCAAAAGAAAATTTTAGTAAATGCTAGTATTACTTTTTTAACATTAACTTACAATTAGTATTAATTAACTAATGTTTAATTGACTACATTAAAGTGCATTTTAGTATTAAATTATTACTTAGTATTAAAATTTTACTAAATTTTAGCATTAATAGTTCTTTCAAAAGTGAAAAACATTTTATATGCTAAATTATTTTTCTAATCTCTGAAAAAAAATGCTAAAATAAGGCAAAATCCATTGTTATCTATTTCTGCATGAGAAATTAATTTAATTCCTGCCTGTTTTATGTATAATATATAGTCATTTTGCTAAACGTTTATAGGCAATACAGTCAATAGCCTGAATAGGTTTGGATAAATTTTCCAGGTTGGTTTGAGTTCATTAAAGCAGGATCAAATCTGCCTAAGACACTCAGTAACAACCATAATGCATGTTATAAAAGTGTCTAAAAATGGTAAAATCATTTATTTTCATTGAAGAAAAGGTTTCAGGCATAAAAATCACAATTGAGATACATGCATTACTTACTTATTATGGGAAAAAGCCTGGCCTGGGACTGGTTTTCTGAAATTTAAAGCCCAAGGAATCTGGGAGTGAGGTGGCTTTATGGATTTAAACTATTCCAGTTTTCAGTTTGGTGATATATCCCTGTATATTGAGGTTTTTTTTGCATACCTATCATGATTAAGAATCTCCTGAATTCTCTAATTCTCTTTTCTAACATCCCTCTGAGAAAAGCATAGAAAAATTGTCTGTTTCAGCCACACCTTGCATAAAACCCAAGTGCCACAATGCATAGGGCACTGACCTCTAGTTTACCAAATCCTTGACTTTCCGGAGCTGTGCTCTGACGAAAGAGAGTGGCTTCCCAGTCAGCAGACATTATAACTCTAGGTTGTATCTGTAATGTCACAAGGGCACAGTGCTTGTCATATGGAATTACTAGTGACAGTTGATGGGAAACATAATGTGGTGAAATGATTAAAAGCACACCTGTGATCATATTATCAATAAAAATTAAAATGGCCTGTCTCAACTGACTTTCTCTGCTGTCATGTACTGTGCACAATTTCCATGGTAATGAAGCATTTATGCTGCTTATGCTAGTCTTAGATAATGTGTTCCCCTCAGGTGTATGGTTTTTATCATCACCTATTTTACTGTATGAATGCTGACGTTGTAGATGATTGCAGATGTGCCTTAATGCTTGGTTCTTGCAAATGCTCTCCCTATCCCCTTCTCTACATAGGTATTTATAGCTCTGCCACAAAACCACTGAATGTTGCATATGTCAGTATATTGAAACTTTCCTTGAAAAGATTTAGCAGATGAATTGATGCAGCAGAGGGTTGGCATATAAATTTTACCTAATATTATGCATTTATATGTAAATAATCTATATATAGAATGTATTCTTTAAACTGTATGCATTTTCAGTGTTCCTTCCCAGGCTGTTCTGGAGAAGCCAGTAAAAATACTGAATTCTTTAAATATCCAACGCTGTATGATATATATGCTTTCTATTTAAATGATGTTGATAAAAGCATATTTCGTCTTGGTTTATTCAATGATTCCTTCCCCTTCCTTCCCCTAGAGGCCTCAAATCAGTTAAAAATTTCACTGTGTTTAATGCTGAAAAGATAAGTAGAGAAAAAATCACCGTATGTGCAAAGACAGACAGCCCAGCAGTATTAAAGACTGCCGCTGAATGAAACATGTTGAATAGGCTTTTCCATGTGATAGGTTCATATTTCTTTTAGGATAGTCTCTAGTTATGCTGTAAGGTTTGGGAAAAAGAGTCCTATTTAGATTTTTGATTTCTAAATATTCCTTTCTTGGCCCTCTGAGCCTCTCTTCTCTAGAGGCAATCCACCTCTTACAAAACAGATTTGTTAGATACTTTGATATTTTGTTTTTAAATCTTTCTTAAATGAATTAAGCCATAAAAGTGATAATAGTTTAGAATAAGTATTTCTGGTCAAAATAGATTTCACTAACATTCCCTTAAAGTTCTTTTTCTTTTCTTTCCTTAACCTTTCTTTCTGTTTTACAGATGTCAAGTAGCTCCATAGGAAAATATTATAGCCTTCAAATATCAGAGTTTTATAAGACTGTAAACTCCCTGTGACTGTTAAAGTACTTTATAAATAATTAGCAATCTTTTTCTGAGCCAGAAGTCATTTATTTGAAATGAGTGTGTACTATCCAGTACTGTAAACTACAGTATTGTGGAAGTACTGTAAAGTGTATTATATGTGGAAGTTAACAGGTTATTAACTTCTAAAGGTGGAAGTGCACCTAAAAGCAAAGAATGATGGCACAGTCATCAGCAAAAATACACTCACTGAACCATGGAAATTGAATAATTTGTTCTCTGTAGCTATAAAACTACAAAGAATTAATAATACTT
>JAUBNY010000185.1:4391046-4420166 GCA_032275445.1 Crypturellus soui
CCTGGCACAGGCTGCCCAGAGAGGCTGTGGAGTCTCCTTCTCTGGAGATCTTCCAAAGTCACCTGGATACCACCCTGTGCCCCGTGGTCTGGGTGTCCTTGCTGGAGCAGGAGTTTGGACTAGATGATCTCTAGAGGTCCCTTCCAACCTGATTCTCTGATTTTGTTAATGCACCAAAATAACTTTCTGAACTACAGATTCATCACAGACCCTTCCATCTGAAATTTCTAGTTATTTTATGGTAATGTTTACAGAATTGTATATTCATAAAAGCTATGTAAGCAACCTGATAATTTTGATTTTTTAGTAGATATTGCTAGTTAATTGAGGGCTACCATGCAAGACTCACCCTTACCATGCAGACAATTAGATTCAGGATCCTAGGAGATCTCTCATAGTCTATTATTATAGCATTCTTATTATTAATGCAGCTTTATTTTCCTTAATTTTGCATACTGAATTAACTGAAATGGCAGCATACTGCTGTTTCTATTGTAGCTGTTCAAAAAAAAGGGAAGATAAACCTATAGGAGAAGTTTCTATTTTTAACACTAATATGAATATAGGTGGAAATTCACTTTCACAGGTCTCTTTTTGACCTTCTACAATCCAATTTTTCTTTTTATGCAATCAGCAAATCGTGTGATTATACTCCTTGTGTAAAGATCCAGGGTTAATGTTCCATAGTTCTTTTACATGAATAGAAAAAATGAAAAGGTTTTCCAGAGAGATACTCAAGCCACTAGAAATTGTGCTGCTTCTCTGAATCACTCCGGATAGGACTCACTCTCAAGTAATCTCAAGGAACTCTCAGAAAGGGTCTGCATTTCTTTGGCTGGTCTTTCCTCTTTCTTGTTTTCTTTGTCCTTATAATCATATGAGGATTTCAAAAGTTATCTATTTATATGTATATTTATTACATCACTGAATATTAAGCAGTGTTTTCTTCTGGAAGATGTTATTTAACTCTAGTCCCTTTTCAAATAATAGCACAAGATACCTCCTTGTTGTGCAGGCTGATTCTCTCTTGAATGTTTGTCTGGAATCTTAAGTTATCATTTCTGTACTGATTACACCACAGATACTTTTCCACCTCTGATTTCTTCTTTCCTGCATAGTATTCCCAAATGTCAGCCTACTAAGATCTCTTGACCATCCTATCTCTCGTATGGGAAATACATACAGTGTCTGCTCCATACTATGTTGCCCCATTTTCTGACTAATTCTGTTGTCATTTTAATTTATCTGCCAAAGTTATGAGCTTGCAATTTACGACTATTTCCCCTTATTTTTCCCTATTTTTCAGTGCCAATTCCCTAATAAATCAAAAGGGGTTTTTTTTGTCCTCAGTGTAAAAACTTGACACCTGTCTTAACAGTTTCTTCTCTGAGCTCTGTGTACCCTTTCCTTGACAGGTCATTAGTCCATTAAGACTGGCCTAAATTAATAAGACTATACTAATCTTTTCTCCCTCTCTGATACCTACATATCTCTTTTTCTTCAATGGACATCATCCTCTTTCTGTCTGAGGCTTTGGAATAATAACTATTTTGCTGACTCTTATTTTGACCATCTTGCCTTGCACTTATTAGACCCTCATCCTGTTTTCTTAGAAATTTCTGTCATCTGTAGCACACTGCAGATATGTGGGGAGTGGGGAGAAAGAGCATATAAGCATATAAGGAGCATATAAGGAGCCAAAAAAAAATGTTTTGACTCTCTAATGGTGCTAGGCTAAATATAACATTTTCCTTTAAAAATATTTTAGGATATTTAGACACAAATTATCAAGAACAGACATAGAATTTAGCTTATGAAGAAGAGATATACTTCTAGGTAACTTAGTAAAGAAACTACCAATTTTTATTTTATTTTATTTTATTTTTTTGTGAGAGAGAGAGAGAATATTTACCAATTGCTGCTTTTCATATTTTCATTTGCTGTTCTATTCACCATTGTTGCCACAACAATATTCCTGAAATTGAATTTGCTGTCTGAGATATTAAGTGTTCCTGTCCAGTAGCTGTGAGATAGTGTATCTACCAGCACATGGAAATGGATCAAAAGCAAAACTGTGAAGCATTATGTTACAGGGAGCATCTATTTCAGTTTTGTCTCTAGTAGACTGAGTACTACAGAAAGTTTAAATGTAGAAATTTTTTTTCTGAATGCAGTCTTGCTGGAGGAAGATTGATTCCACACTTCATTACCATTCTAAAAAGAACTGTTGTTATTCCTTCTCCTAAGAAATATTACTATTTCCATTTGCTTCAATCCTCAGATGTGTGTATTTTGATTTCTTAAGATTCAGTGAAACAAGCGGACAAATACCTTGTAATCACTAATCATTTTTACATAGTGAGTAACATAGATTGGTATGTATTTAGCCAGTATATGAAATGTCATTTCACAAGCATATTTTCTGGCTTTCCCATACAAGTAATGTTGTACATGATTTTCCATACTGAAGATATAGACCTAGAGCAAAATATTACCATTATCAACATTTAAGATACATTTAAACACTTTACTTTTACTTTATAAAGTTAGTGGTTCTTCAGTCTGCACTGAAACTAGAAAAAGAATGTAAAAAAATATCATTTTACTAGTTTATTTTGTTTTACTTTAACAACTTATTTAGTTTTAATGTTGAATGTTACTGACCTCTCTTTCTGTACACCTAATATAAATGAGAGCTTCTAGATTTTAAAATAATCCTATCCTGCTTTGGCCTGCAGTTTATATTGACTACTAGTGAAATCACGAGGGTTTTTTTGTTGTTGTTTTTCATTTTGCTTCTCAGTGTTGGTATTATGCACCTATAGACTTGACCTATGACATCATAGACTTTACTGTAAAACACATTTTCAATAATTTTTTCAAATATTCAGCATCAATATAAATTCATTCTGTGCGTTCAGTCTTTTCACGTGTTGCAGAAGTTCATGTATTTAGGAGCTGTTAGTAGGAACTATACCTGAAGAGAGCTTTGAAAGACTTGACTGAATTATTTGCTGATAGACTTTACATGCAGGCTTCCCTTGTCATTCACATCAGATAATGGTGAATACCCTTGGTTGGATAGGCTGTGAAACCACTTTTGGCATGGACATACTCATGTGCATAAAAACTAGTGAATCATTGTAGACAGAATCATACATCAAATGTATGTGTGTTTGTTTGTTTGTTTGTTTTAAAATATAGAACAACGTACACACACAAAGTATCATGTAAAATATATATGGAAATTTGATTAACAGTCACATAAGCATAGTTATTAGTACCTTTTCATTAGACTCAATTTGTTATTTGTAAACTCTATGTAGATATGTTTATATGACACATTTGTTTGTAAGAAATGGGGATTTCAGTTTCTACTTCTTTGATATATAAATTACATTTTATTTTATCTATCTAAAATGATTTACAAGTATGTAAATACCTGTAAAGATATTTACCCAGTAGGGGTACTTTTGATGGTAAGGAGAATGGTTAGTACATCTTTAAACTGCTCCTCAATGCTATGCAGATGTCAAGATTTTTTTCAACCTGAAGTAGCAAATTTTCATAGTTTTGTTTTGTTTTGTTTTATGGAACTTTTTACATGCTATAAATGTGCTGGTATAGAATTGAAAAAAAAAAGAAAAGAAACTCTGAGTATTACTGGATTGTATATATATATAATATATATATTATTTTTTAATTTTTATATTAAAAAAAATATTTTTCTTTAGTCTGAGATTTCTACCTTGGTAAGTCTTCATGGCCACATGATGTTCAGAATGAAAACACAGGCTCATACCATATGACTTTCTTGTTTCATTTTAATTCTGGGGTAATTGTACCTTCAGATGAACCCCATGGGAAGGTCATTTTTAGAACTGCTGATGGATCAAGACTGTGAAGTTTGATTCTGTGTGTTTGTAGAAAGATATTAAAGTCCAGATTTGGAAAGTTACCCATCTCTATCCTGCAAGGAAAATCATTTCTTTGACAGTGGCAAAACCTGCATTACTGTAGGCTAGGCTACTATAGAGGTTGTAGGCTACAATATATCCATTAATCTGTCATACCAGTCATATGCTGTTCTGCTAAGAAATTCATTCTGCCTATTGGCACTTGATTTCCTGCTTATTGGTATGATACATTCTTGGTTTTAATTTTAAGTTTTCTTCTTAGTTAAACATTTGGACATGTCAGAGCATAACACAGGTGACACAAAAACTATGTGTTTTTTGTGCACACTCTTCTTATACTGTCAGTGTTATATTCCTACACAAAACCTGAGAAATAACTTACACAGAAATGCCTATTTTACTTTATACTTCTACTCTATGCTTCTTTTCCTCAAAGAGAGTATATTAAATATTGTTCTATTCACCAGTACTAGACAACTTTAAGTAATCTTTCAAAGACTGTATTTGTTTTTCATGCTGGAAAATTGCATGGAATGTTTTGTGGATGGTAATATTGTTAAGATCAACCTAAAGGTATGTTTTAAACAAAAACATGGAAATACAGAGACTGATCAGGGATATGTAAAAATAGGAAGATAAATAAAGCTAGTTAGAGGCAAGTGAGCATACAGAAAAAAAATGAGTTTCAATGTTTTGGAATGATGCTTGGCATTTTAGTGGCTCAACCACCTAATTTTTAGAACCAAATATACACATTCTGCCTTATACATACGGGATGAAAGTTCTGTGTTGAGAGTGGAAAATCTAACTTCTATTATAAGGATTAAAATCATTAAGCCACTACATCATAATTTGTAGAAAGTCTGCTCTTCTAAGCACTTGCTGTAGTGCAAAATAAAAGCAGGCTGGATATTAAAAAGACAAAATTGTGTAAGAAAATCTTTTTGGGAAGGGAATAGGGGAGGGTGTGAACAGGAGACAATATATAATTGAAATTCATTATTTTAACATAGACATTGTCGTATTAATTTTATTAAAATCCCTTTGTGTGGAAACAAGCTATATTTTGAAGAAATGTAAGGAAAACGTGAAATGGTCCTTATAAAATGGTAAAGAGATTCAGGTGAAGACATTCAGAAAGATGGAGGATCCCCATGACTCCCACATTAAAATTAATTGTTTCCTGTTACTCTGTAGTTGATCTTAGTCAATTCAGAATGTTTTCTGAACAAAGAAGAAAGAGAGATACATATAAGCAGAGAAAATGACTGAAGCGTAATTCTATTAAAGAACTGTATTTAAATAAAAAAATCTATTTTTTATTATTATTTATTTATTATTGCGTCAGTAGAAGTTGTGCAATTCCTTTTTCGCTCATACTGATTGCATTTTAAAGCAACATAAAGCTCTAGATCCTCTGGGATGTCCAAGAACTTTTGAAATTGATCACTATTAACGATTGATGGTGGATTAGTTATTGGCTTAAAAATGTTTTGGAGGCTCTAGAAAGCCAATATGATATAATTTCACCTGAAGAAATTCAGGTTCCTGCTTCCTACTTTGTCAAATTCTAGATGGTAAGTTCTTTGTTGTGTTCCTACAGCCATGTTATTAGACTCTATTTTTGACAAATATAGGATATGCGTACAGCTTAGTTTTCAACAAATGTTGCCATAACCCCCCTACAATTCTGTAGTCTTTCAAACTATGCAAAAGAAATAAAAAAAAAGTATTTCAACATGCTTTGAATTAACATATTCATATTTTGATATAATCTTCATATTTTAAGGTTACTAATACATTAGCTGAGATAAGAATCTATGTTAATCTCACTATGTCTTGCTCTGTGGTACTTCAGTTCCCATACTAGTGCAATCACTTTGATCACCAGATACTCAGTATTACTTCACTGTCAGTCATATGTCTTCTTTGTTTATATCAAATAATTTTTGTTTAAATAATTAGTTTTCTGTAGAAAAAAATAGCTTAATTCTATTGATTATCTTTAAAAGAAATTGCCTATAAGAAAGATTGCTTTGATATTTTCCTTTCAAGTCTAACCATTTTCAGCTTGTTCTAGCAAAGATATCCCTGAATGATATCCCTTTTTGTTGAAAAGATGAAAATTGATTTATTTGTAATAAAAAAAAAAAAACCATGAGAAAATCTGGAGAAAATTATTTCTCTTTCTTTGAAAGAAGAGGAAGTGTGATTTTTTTTCTTAGATTAAAACCAGCAACATACTCTTATGGTTGCTTATGAGCTATTTTGCAGCAATACCTTTAGCAAAGGAAGTTTATCAGGGAAAAGTTCAGAAAAGAATTCCACAATTTAGAGTGTTTTAGAGAACCTGCATGACAGTGAAAGACTTGAGCCAAATCTGTTTACTTACCAGCAGACCTGTGGGGAAATTAAACCCTGGAACAGTTAACTAAAGGACTGGGGCAGACTCTATCAGACAGTAGCCTTTCAACTGGGACTAGAGGTTTTTCTAAAAAGAAACTTCTACTGTTTAATTGGAAGACAAGGGCTTCGTGTGGAAAATAATGAATTGAATTCTTTGGTGATATGTAGGAGTTCAGACGAGATGATTAGAAAAGTTCCCTCGGGCCTAAAACTCTGTGAACCATTTCTCTATTACACAGTGCTTTGGGTTTGCTTTTTGCTTCATCAAGATACTTTCTAATAAGCTATAGGGTGGGCTTGGCAAAAGTGCTTAAGTCTGTCTTAACTTTGGTCCCATGGAGACACCCTCATGCTCAGCAGAGCAGCATGAGCTAGTACTAAGTGCTCCTGAGAGTTGCACCTGAAGGAGAATAATGCATATTTAGATAGTTAATTTGAGGAACTAGTTGACATTTTTGCACTACTGATATGGCTTATAGTTGGCTCATTGTGAAGGATTAAAGTTATATTTGTGTGATAGCATTTGTAACAACATCCTTTTACATCAGAAAATTGTTGCTGATCAAAAAACCTACTGTTCTAATAGGACAACTAAGACTGCTGATTATGGTAGGGGGATAAACATGGAAAGAGAAAAGCAGTCACCATGTAAGTAAAGCAAGGTTTAGAAATACCTTTTTCTTCACAAAATACGGAATCACAGAATCATAGGGACCTCTAGAGATCCTTATCTTTTACCAAAACAATCCTCCAAAAATAACAGACAAAAACTTTTAGACCAAAGAATAGCATATGGGGTGTCTAGAACAAACATTCAAAAGAAGATCAAGAAATTATGTCTTCAAAATGTTATATTCATAAACAGTTTGGATCTTTTAATCTGATCTGATACTTGTCTCTGTTTTTTGCTTCTTTCCCTCAACAATGTCTGCTTTTTACCAAATATATAATTTTTTGTAATAAATTGGCTTCAACCCTATTGTAAAAAAAATGGAAAAAGGTAGGATCATGACTATAACACACAGCTTTATGCATACTTACTTTTTCCTTTGTAACATCTCTCATATTTTTAGGTTATGATTAAGAAGTTGTGAAATACGGTGAAATGCTGTTTACTTTTATGGCTAGCATGTATTTTTCTTTTTCATTTCTTTTTCTTCTCTCCTCTTTTTTTTTAATATAAATCCTAAATTTTTAATACGCTATTCAGAGAAGTCCTCTGAGAAGTCAGAAAGCTCTGGTCTCAGAAAGGTCCTGTGAATTAACCTGATTACACGGCAGGTGCAAATGTAATAGAATAGTTAAACTTCTCTAGAACTCTTCTTGTTTCAGTTGGAATTAAAGCTATTTGTTCATAATTACATTCTCTAGTCTTTGAGTAACCTTGTTTCAGTTCATTGGGCATCTTAGCAGTATTCAGAATATATTGCCGTGATAGATGAATAAAATTTAGCTGAAAATATCTTGAGTCTTCTTTTACAGCTTTTCACCTTTATTGCAAGGTTATAGCAGGAGATTCTGGAAGAATTTAGTGATCTGTTCTGTATGCCAACAACTACAAACTCCTTCATTGCTGGTGCTGTGGGGGGACTTTTTTTTTATTATTATTCCTCTCTATATATTACAGTCCTTTTCATAATTGTTTCCTTGCTCAAGCTACCTAATTTAGAGTTTCTAGAACTTATGGAAGATGTAATCACACATTGCAGAAACAATTCTAACAGTATCCCTCTCGTTAAAAGGTGTACATTGGATGGACTTAAAATCTTTTGGCTAACCCTTGTATCACCTCGGGGGAAAAGCTGACACTCTTAATCCCTCTTAACTAACTTCCAGAATGATCCTCAAAGTTCCAGGGGTCTTTCAAGCATTAAAAGTTATGTATATGCATCATTTATAAATCCTTTCCTTCCAGATCTAAAATTGGCTGCCAAGAAGCCTTAAACAGGGTTCCTAAAAATAAAAAAGTTATTAGTGTATTTCAAAGGTGTAGGGAAACTGAGATAGTGCGAAGACAAAAAGAAGGTCTGTATGCATATCAGTACAACTCAATGAGCTCCATGCTTCCTATTACTTGCTATAGGAGAGATAAGAGATCTATGATGACGACTTTTACTTTTTCATCCGAGTGCCAGGAACCAGTTTTCATAGCAGAAGTTGCCAGTGTATTCCAGTTCCCTCTGCATTTTAGGCCTAGATCTTGTTACACTGAAAATCTTGTCACGGACAAAAGGGAACTCACCATGCACAATGAAACAGGAGTTGATTAAAAAGTAATTGATAATAAATTTTAAAAGTTTAATAATAAAAAAAAAACACAAAAGAAAACAAGGAGGAGTTATTGTTGAGCCAGCTACAATAAGACTAATGCCGTCTTTCAAGTTCATGCAAATTATGTTGTTCAAATTAATAATGGAAAACCTTGTTAATAATTGTTTACACCGTTACGCAAATAGACTTCCTGGTTACTTCCAAATGTCCTTCCAAGTCCCATATTCTGGGTGAACACCGGCAGGATACAACACACAGCAGCATCTTCACCAGAAGCACTTACAAGGCTGCAGTCTCCTTGGCGTTTATTTATCTGTGATGGTACCTCATGGTTCAGGAAAAATAAAGCCCTTCAATCTAAGTGGAGATGACATGAGAGTGTGCTCTCTCTAATTGGTGGCTTCTGATGGGAGCCTCCTGAGTGCAGCTACTCTTTATTCCCCTGAACATCCTCCTTTGGGTTGTGCTCTTAGCACCCAGCAAGGTATTGCAAAGGGGCATAAGTTATTTACAAAAAATCCTTGAGGGGCATATAACATGTGTGCAAACTAGCACAGATGTTTGACTCATGCTGCAAATAAAAAATGTGCCAATAAGTTTCATCCTGTAGCAAGCACTTATAATACTAGGCAGACACCATTTCTATCAAATAATGAGAATTAATACCATAATGAGAATCCAGCTTGTATCAGTGTACAAATTGCCTTTTACTCCTTCAAAATAAAATAAAATAAAATAAAATAAAATGGCATTGTATTTATATTAAATGTTGAATTGGTCAAAGTTTAGGTCAAACTCTTCAAAAGAGCAAAAATTATATTCCTATTACACAGAAATTTAAGTTAAAATTTCAAAACTTAAACTTAAAATTAAAGTTGAAATATTAAAGTTAAGTATGTGCTGGAGATATTTTGATAGATACAAACCTGTATTTTCTTTTTATTTTCCCTGGTTTATTAGCTTATCAGCATATTTTTTTTATTTTAGTTTGAAAAGTAATGGCAGTTTATGATTACACAAATTTCATGTAACATATTTTTTAAATCTTTTTTGTAGGTTTGCACAAATATTTTTTCTTACACAGGTTATTTTTACTTAAAAACTTACAATACATGCACAACTTTTTCAGAATGGTTTTGAAATTTTAAAGATAAATGAGTCTTACTTTAAGTGTTTTATTGATTAGAAAACTGAGGCAGAAAGCAGCCTGTTTATTGCCAAAAGTAATGATTAGGTAGCAAAATACATTTTGTTTGTGTGTGTGTGTATGTGTACCCTGCCCCTACATTGTCAGCATGGATTATTATAAATGAATGTTTTCCTCTACCCAAAGTATTTGGGGATGGTTGGATTGGGTCATACATAGGAATTTGCATTCATGTTCTTTCTAGAACTGTCCGCTGCCAAAGCAGTGCAGGCCGCATTCAAGTTGACAAGAAGAAAGAAAGGTTTGCAGACATTAAAGGCATATCTGTGATGTAGCCTGGTCTTTATATTGATTTTTTTTGGTCCTGCTACTTTTGGGAGGTACAAGAAGTGTTCAGCAGAATACAAATATGAGGAAAAAAAAAAAAAAAAAAAAAAGAATCCTCCCAGACCTCAAGGGAAACTGCAAAAAATTTCCCCACCAGTTTTCTGACCCAGCTCCACAGCTCTCCTGGTGTGGGGAGAAGCTCGTTCTGGCTCACCTCAAGGAACTACAATGTGTGTGATCCAAGTCCACAGGGATGAGCTTGGTGCTTCTCAGATCTTTCCTAACCTTGCATTACACATCAATAAGAAAAGATTCTCATGTGGTCTCCAACAGAGACTCCCCTTGTCTTAGTAAGTCTCCCTCTAGGTTTCAGGGATACTTTTATATGAAGTTTCTTTTACGTCAGTGAACCTACATAACACAATAGAAAGGCATAATGGTGTTTCCCTAGAAGTATGAGTGCTGTGCTTTTGATTTTATTTCTGCTTATTAATCTCTTCAGCACCAATTGCCCATACTCCTTTCAGATGGCCAACCAAATGAGCCCCATTTGGAGATACACACTTCTGTGTAACACAACAGTTATTATGGGGGTGGGTGGCTCATCAAATTTTGGCCTAAAATTCTAAAATTTGGATGGTTTCCTTGCTTTAGCTTAGCTCAGCTAAGGGAGAGCTCAGCTAAGCTATAAAGGGATGGTTTACCATCAGCATTTAGACAGCTGTCTTCTGCACTCTTTTTCGGATGAGTACATACATGAAAAATGAATACCTTGCAAAAAATTTCATTCTTGATCCATAAACATAGTTGGAAAGTTTTATTTCTATTTCTACTTTATCAGAAAGTGGATCTGTTCTCCTTGTTTTGGAATAGCGTTCTGTAGCTCTGGTTGTGTTTATATATTCGAAATATGCTGAAGAATTTCCCAAGTGTGAGTACTTCAGGGTTCTCAGAAACATTTTTTTTCACTAATAATTGTTGGGAGTTTTTTTGACCCTGTTTGCAGCTATTGGAGATCTGTGTATTTTAAGTAGCTCTTCTTTTTTATTTTAGGATAAACGTAAATGCTTTCATTTTTACAGTACAATAGTGGTCAGTGAGCAAAGCTGTATAATAGCCAGAGAAGATTCATTTTTCAGAAAAAGTCTGACATTCACAAATCACCTGTTTCTTTGACTTCTATAGTCTATAGAGAAAAAAATCCAAGCAGCAAAATTAAAGAGTTTCAAAGATGGACATCTCTGAAGTGCCTAGTTATCCGTTTTTCCATTAACAGTAGCACATTCTGTTATTGCAGTTTTTGATTTACAACCTCAAATAGGCTTTGAAAAATATAATAGAACATCTTTAATTAAATCCCCAAAAATCACATTCAGGGATAAATAATAATCCATCAGCTATTTCATTCTCTAACAGTACCCAGGAGAACTTGACAGTCTTAATCACTTCAGCCATTTATACCTTCATTTTCAGCTTTGCTTCTGTTGAGCCATTTAGTGGGGTTTATCTAAATTACAGTATCTTTTTTTTTTTTTATCACATGTCGTAGCTGTAACACAGAAACTAATTTCAGGTGCAAAAAGGAATATCTCCAAAGCACAGACATCAGTGGTATAGGCACGTTAGAATGAAAAGTTACCTGTCACTGGCTGATATTTGTCTCTGTAATAAGCTGAAACATTTAGGAGCTGTGGGTTTTGTGCAGTTAGGAGCCACAAGCAGTGGCACAGCAGAATCTGAAACATCCTTGAGCGCATGCAATTTCCTGCATTTTACTTACAATACAGAGCAGCTGTGGGGCATAGAAACAGTTGTATTAATGTAAATAAAGTTTTGAGCTATGTCACATAACTGCTAGAGGTTTATGAAAAGTCAGATTAAATATACACTTCTGAAATACTTGTATTAACACTATTCTGATTTCTTTTGCCTATTTTGTTGGTAATATAACATTTAATTATGTTTAGTGTTTTACCTTTGGTACCATATGCAGTTCTTTTAATATATATTCTTTATGTGAAATAGAATGTGGTATAACAGCGTCATCAGACTACTTTCTGATGTACCAGTATATCCAAGTGAAATGAAAACCCCAGAAACCAAAAAAGAGGATTTTTTTTTCACTGCACAATAAAAAAAATGCTAGATGGTATCATTCATTGTGATATTTTTTACTTAATTTTAACCTACCTTTTTTTCTTGACGCTGAGCATAGACAACTGCAAACATATAGTGGCACCTACTTGAACCTTCTCATATTGATAACATACACTCCGCATTTCCTCCTAATATTTTTTTCAGATTCTTCTAAGGCTGTTGAATACATTTTTTGGGGTGTGGATTTGTGGAAAAGGAGTGAGGATTCAGCAATATAACAATAAAACAATAGGTTTTGTCCTGTTTTCCAGAATACACAGTTCTGAAACAGCTTATCAGTGACAAATCCATTAATCACATGACAGACAGTTGCAGCGGGGTTGACATTTTGAGGTTAGAATTTCACCATCTATAAGCACCTGCAATGACATATGAATGAAGAACTGTGCACTTGCTCATACACAGACTCAAGGCTTTTACCGTAGGCTCTTCCACTAGTTAATTTTGAGGCAGTGTCTGAAATACAGTGGCCAGAGTGGCAGGTCTCTGCACCAGGTGCGGGCAGGACGGAAGCTGTGCTGTGCATAGCCCAGCCATGTGTGTTGGATCCAACCAAGAAGTGTGCGTGAACAAGGAGGGAAGACTGCAGGAAAAGCATAAAAATGATGTCTAAAATACCCGATATGCGCTTGTTAGCCCACATTTAATTACATGGCCATGCAGGAGGGTGTGAAAAGCATTAAGGCAACTGGTGTTTTGACCTCAAGTTAATGGGAAACTAAGATATAAGATCAGATGTTTCTCTAAGAATAGCTTTATGTATGAAGACAAGGAAGGTAAGATACTAATTTCACAGAGGATGGTGCAAGCATGTCTTTGCTCTTCTGTTCAGTACTCTGAAGCTGCATTGCTACAAGTAGAGACTGATCTCTAATAAGGGGCAGGAGGAAAGGTGGCTGACAGTCTGTAGCTCTATGGGATCTTGTCATGGGCAAGGTCTTGTGGAGCAAGATAGGTAAACACTGCCCCACGGGTGAGCTCTTCCTCTCCTCCTTCTCTGTCTGATGTGCTGCTTGGATGGGCAAAGGTAATGTGTTGGGAATGGTGATGCCCAGGGGACATGCAGGGAATAGGAGATGAGGGCTAATAATAAACTATGGGGGAGGAATCAAAGGAGTAGGAAACCCTGCCCATATAAAACCCTATCCTGCAAATGCATAGGATACCCTTCTTGCAAGTTTTCTTCTTGTTGTCCCCTCCTTTTCATTTATTTACCAAAATAAAACTGAATAATGAGTGTGTTATAGTACTCCCCAAAGAGTACAGAGTTTTTTTCCCCCAAGTACTTCATGAGATCTCATTTGATTTTTTTTTTCATTTTGAAATGATATGATCCATCTATTAATTATGCACGGTCTAAATGTAAACATTTTTAAAATTCATTTTTCTCTTTGATGGGTTATGAGTCAAAAATATCACTGTGAATGTACAAATGCATTTATACTGTCAATCCCTTTACCTTGAACCACAGCTCACTGGTATAAGTGTAAATTTCATATCTATTCATATAGTCTTCTGATAGATCTTATATGAAAATAGACCTTCAAATTCTGTCTCCTGTCATGGCAAATAGTGTTACAAGAGAAGGCAAGTACATTATAAGATATATTTTTTACAGTAGTTGCGATGAATCGAAACTGAAGATAACAGGACTGATAAACACTATATATTAACCAAACTTATTTAAAAGGACTTTTCTTGGGGGGAAGGTGATCTACCAATAATGAAACAGGTTGCAGTTAACACCCTGTGCTATTATCCTATATATTTAGTAACTCCTATTTGAGATAAATGCCCTTTATTTTGAGTGTATGTATATATGTATATATGTATATATATATAACATAAGCACATTACTTTTTTTTTTTTTTTTTTTTTGGTAAACCACTCACAGTTCTAAAAAGAATGGAGAAAAACATGAAACAAAATCAGGCTCTTCCTAGTGTGGCATTAGCGTAATCCAGGAGTAATTACATAAAGCCGATGAAAGCAAAACCAGGCCAACTACTTCAGATCCTCAATTGCTCAATTTTATTTTGCGATTAAAGAAGTATTTATAAAAAGTGCTTTAGGAAATACAAGAATTGCAATATGTAAGCCATCAAGTTCTATATGGGAAGAGGCAGGTGTTGGTGTATTTTCCTAGTACTTAAATATTTAGCACAGTCATTAAATTTTACATTGCACATATGCATACATTTCCAGCCAAGCAAATGCATGCAATAGAAATTTCAGCACTTGTCCCACACACTCAGATTTGGAGAATCTGCCCCTTGTTGGTAATGAATGAACAAGTGAATGAGCAAAGAGCAACATAAGCATGGCTGCTGCATCTAAATCAAGTGAGCTTCAGGAAAAAATAAACAAATGGAGATGCAAGTGTTGCTGTTCCCTGCTGACTTTATATCATCACCTCCCCCTTTGGAGCACATTTTGAAATCTTACATTAATGCATTATCAGATGGTTTCTCTTTTCACAAGATATTCTTTAAGGCTTCATAATTCTTATAAAAAAAAACGAAAAAGGTTGGAAGATGAGTGCAGAATTATGTATAAGACAATTCAGCAGATTTAGCATCTCTGAGTTGTCAATGTATTCGTATTTGTATCTAAACAAAGGATGATTTAAAACCATGGTAATTAAAAGCACATCTTTTATGAATGTGATTCAGTAATGCACTCCACTCAGGAAGTTCTCAGTAATTGAGAATCTGTAGTTTCACAGCTCTCAAGAAGTAGGCTTCATCCACAGGCAGATTTGCATTACTCCAGCAAGGATATGAATGCTTTTCCCTCTTGCCCATTTCTGTCTGCAGCCAATTCCCTTAGTAGCTGCTAGAAATGAGGAACTCTTGCTTTCCTCCCACCAGAACCATCCAGCATCCAGCCAGCAGCCCTTCATAGCCCTGTTCGTTCCCCAGCTCGCCAAGGCCAAGCGCTGTCAGAGCCAGTTGCACGTCAAGTCCTGCAGCTCCAGAGAGACTGAATCTGTTTAAATAAAAGCATACTTTATACACACAGAGAAAAGTCCTTTCCCAGGGAGTGGAAGGAACTACCAAGACTGGTGCCCAGACAAAACATCAATAACTTAAGGATAAAAATACCTATATTTTTCACCTACTTTCTAGCACTAATAAGAACTTTAAGAATGACATTCTTTTCCTGGGGGGCAGAGAGAATCTAGATACTTGTCCAGGTGGTTGGTTTTGAACCAATATGTACTTTTTTGTTGTTTTCTTTTTTGTTGTTTTTTTTTTCACATTGACCCGCCTGGATGCCACTCTGTGTCACATGCTCTAGGTGTCCCTGCTTAACCAGGGGGGTTGGACTAGATGATCTATAGAGGTCCCTTCCAACCTTAACCATTCTGTGATTCTGTAATTGATCTAAATCTTTCTGTAGGAAGTTATTAAATGTTTAACTGCTGACAGTAGTTACTGACAGTAATAAATTGGATATTCCCTTTATACTATGAATTTTACATTTGATTTAAGATTTTGTGTGAGCTTTCTGTACAAATCTGGATACGCAAACCTGTACACATATCTGTCATTAACCATCCACTTAACTGTAAAATGCCCTTGAATATACTAACATTCATTTGGGAATTGTTTGAGAAATATCTTTTTTAAGATTTTCCTAGTTTTTTGGTGATAGTTGTCACTGCCATTAAATGTGTGTATTACAGTTATTGGCAATTTGCTATTCAATAATACGGTTTATGAAGTTGAAAAAGCAAGCAACTGGCTTCAGTGTTAGAATAAATAGTTAACAATCAGATTTGCAACTTGAAATTGCAACTTGATTTGCAGATTGAACTAGGTCTATGTAATCTTAGTTGTACTCTTTTCAATATGCTGCCAGAGGAAATATAAAGATCAAACATATTGATCTTCTGAAATGTATTTGAAGTCTGTTTTTCTGCAGGTTTAAAGCAGATTTCTAGGGTATGTGGTAGGAATTTCATGCATAACACCTGTGCAAAGCCAAAAATGCACTTGATACTTTTTAACCTTTAGGCAGAGCCATGGGATCATACATTCAGGTTTTATTTTAACTTCATTCAGTACAATATAAGATTCACAGAGGTACCTGTAAAACAGGTCAGCAAATTTTCAAATTACACTTTTCATTTCAAGATGAATATAAGCTTCCACAAGCTTAACTGTCAGTCTGCAAGTCATAATAGCATTATCACAGTCCTAAGAAAGTCTTCTTTTGACATTAAAATTCTGTTGAAATTCTATTTTTCTCTCAAGAGTTCTTTTTTGTTTGTTTGTTTGTTCCTGCTTTTATAGGATTAACAGAAATAAATGACCTTTTTTTTTTTTCCTGTAACGCTAATGTAACACTACCAAGCAAATGGTTTTCCTGCCTCAGATTGGCTTTCCTGAGGAAAGAGATATCAGTATCTCCCATGGTTCTTTCCTCAGTGATAATTTCCTCTGTGATGAAGAAAGGCAGCTGTACAGCACAAGGCTGTAAAATGCCAAGCCTCTCCCAGGGAATGTCAGTCATCTCATCACCTTCTCCTCACTTCTGTAGATAGTTCCAATGTCATTCAAGATCAGCTATCACTCTTCTAACTCCAACTGAAATTTTGTATTAAATAGCCAGGATTTATGTCTTAATGCACTGCTATCTGGTGTTACATTGCCCATGAAAAAAAGTGCCTGTGGTGACCTGTGCCCTGAAGGTAGAAAAGGCAGCAATGTATGAGCAGCAGCAGAGAGGCAGAGAAGAGAGAAGTCAGAATTGCTGAATCTACTCCTGAGCTGGGCTGCTCAGTCATTAGGGCCTGCTGTGACTTCAAAGAAACATAATTTTCAGGAAAAAAAAAATGCTAGATTCCTGTCATGTGGGACACAAGGACAGCTATACATGTGTGTAAACCTCTGGTCATTTACCAGTGTTGCCTATTCTCAGGATGAAAAAGAAGACTGAGGTCTAAACAAACACTACATTGTGTAATAAAATATAGGATTCTTTTATAACTCTTCACGACTTTTTATATGTCTTCAGAAACATTATCAAAATTCCGTCTGTATCTATGACAACAAGAACAAGGTCCTGAATTCCTCGCCCTCAAAAATAAAATAAAATAAAATAAAATAAAATAAATAGTAATAATATAAACAAAAAATCCAGGAAATAAATAAATCTGTAAGAAAAGAAATGAAAAAAATCAATCATATAAGACTGATGTAACATGATGACAACACTTAACGTTCAGTCTCAATCATCTAGTCAGCCATATACCCTGAGCCAACCCAGACATGCCAGGGTCCATCCAGCTCAAGCAGCTGTGCCGTACAGCTTGCAGACCCTACTCCTGACAGCCTCAAAATACAGACTTCACCCTGCTCCTGTCAGTCTCGACCACGCTGCATAAAACAATGCATCTGGCACACTATGGTGGAAAGAAGTAAATGCAAAGGGAGATGCTGACTGATGTTCTCCTGGGCATCAGTAAGTGATGGCCATCAGCACACATCTGTAAAGTAGGTGGAGAGCAAGGGAGTAAACAGTATGGAATCCAAATACTCATCATTAATATCTAAAAACACCTTGCATTTCTTTTAATTTAAGAAAAGACACAGACTTGCTGAAGCAATTAATGAAGTACAAAATTTGAGTGTACTTAACTATGTGCACTGGGGAGGCTTTCCCAAGAACGCATCAGGCTTACTCTTCCCTTAATAGATCAGATTCTCTAATCAATCTAATTGGTTATGATCCTAATCATAATCAGATTTTCTAATCTAGGAAACTAGTATAGAACTAAAAACACAGTAATAACGTGATCATTTTATAATATATATATATATATATATCTTGCTTATCTGTCCCATATCTGGGTCAGAAAAATCTCACAGATCTTACTTTGAAACTTTAAATCGACATTTGCTTGATTCTTTCTTCCTCTTCCTCTCATTGCAATTTGCATAGGCCAACAAAAAAAAAGTTTTGATCAGTATAAGAAACTCTCTAGGTTTTACACAAATTTGCTGTTGTCATGGAAAATTGAGATTGATTTTTACATAATGAAAAATTATGGATTGATTCAGTAAACATCAATACCAATCTGAGTCCAGAAAGGACCAGACTTCACAAATAAAGCTTGCGATTTTACAGAGCAATTAACAATGTGTTTATATCTCCTATCAACATTTCTTAGAGAGGAAGGAATATGGTTTCTTTCAGAGTTGTTACATGAAGCAATGAGTGAAATCAGTAGCCCTTTTAATAGCTGCCAACATTTCAATTCTACCACCATTCAGCTTTTATTGGGACTGGAATTAATATTTTTGTATCATTATTTTATCTTTCTCATTGTGAATCAAACTGTCAAAAAATGACCAGTACTTTAAAGGAACTTCTATTTAAGGATTTATGGATAGGTTGATTACTTCATTGCAGTTAGTAATAACAAAAGGCCAATGATATGCAAACCTGGACACCTATATTTTTCATATTCTACTTGAAATTATAGGGATTGTATTTGAAAAAAAGTTATTCATAGTATTAAGCATTTTCAAATTAAGTCTTTCATATTAAAGAATTAAGAAATGTGTGTAGATTTTTCAGTTTCACCTTCAAAATTGGAAAATCTCGAAGAATGTATTTTAAGAAGCTGAAGTGCACTTGTAACTTGATATTGTGAAGTGGTGGGAAGTGGCCAAATCAAATTTTGTGATCAGTACCGACCCCACTGTGGTGTAAATGGCTTTAGTTTCTTTGAAATTAGAGGATACTCAATACTTTTCAAGGTTAAAATTTAGGAGACTGATTTATCTTCCTCTGAAAATCCAGTTTTCCACATTTGCATGGATTAAGTTTATACATTTCTGTAGCTTTGCTTTCAGTTTACAACTTGCAAGGTAAATACTCCCTGAATTATAAATGTTGTATTACTGACATATAGACAGAATGCATATTTCAGTTTATTGATTTGTGCCACTAACCTCTGCTTTGAGAGAATTCTTCATTTATCTGAACAAATGATTGTTTCTTCAACATATCTAGTATTTATTGAATCTGAGTGAAGAAACTCCCTGAACCTTGTTATTTTTCAAGTGTGCTAGCTAATCTCATGAAGTTATTTGACAGCAACCCATTAAAATATAACATAGGTATAGATGCAGAGTGGGTGGGAAAAGTGTGAAGAAGGTGAAAACATAGCTATACTTGTAGTTTAACTAAAGCCTTTTTTTGTATTGATGGGAATCTGGAAGGTGTGTATTTCTCCTCCTCCTTAATAGCACTCCTGCTGGACAAATTGTAAATTAAGTTTATTCCTCAATCAGCATGCTGTCAAGGAATTGCTCCCAGGGGCAATGAGGCCTTTTCAAGACACTTGCTATTTTCAAACTCTGAGCAACCCTACAATGATAAGCTGCCAGTCTTGCTTTCTTATTTTCCTGACTTGATGTGGTGAGGCTGTCTGAATATGTAGTACAGATATACACATTGCACTACCTTACCAAAACATTTCTTAATGAAAAGAAAGCAGTTTGCAGAACTGGTAAAGTGCCCTTAAATATTTTGCACATCCTATATAATAAGTAATTATCTTTCTTATGTGCATTCAGTTGATTTCCTTTTATTTTTTCTCTCACTTGAAATCTCTAAGCAATTGGCTTTTATATAGCTTTTGTGAGTAATTTGGTAAGGATGTAATCCTTCAGCTTAGCAACGAGATCTCCTCTCTTCCTCTCCCACTAGCTATACATACATTGCATCAGGTATAAATAATACAGAAATAGACTAAATATCATAGTCAATGTATGAAAATACACACTTGTAATGTATGAAAATACACACTTAGGACTACAACTGCTGAATAAAAATAGTATTTCTAGCTTCCACAGCTGCCCTGCAGCACATCACAAGTTCATATTTGCAAAGTTAGATATATGAGAAGAAGGGAATTGCAACAGTTTCTGACTAGCCTTTAAAATTTGAGCTTCAACAAGGAGTTTCAAAAGTCATTGGTCAAATAGTAGCACAGCTTGTTCAACCATTGTGACAGAGAAAATGACCTCAGAGTCAAAAATCACTGTCTAGAGTCATCTCATCCTCTTGTGAATTGATTGCAAGCCAAGATACTGTCAGAAGTACTGTCATCATTCTTGTCCTCTAAGTAAATGAAAATTCCTACAACTCTGTCATTAATTTGTGCATAAACTGTGGTTCTTTTCAATAAAAATGATAATCTGCATGCTGCTGTTTGAAAGAAAAAGAACGGAATTCTGAACTGCAACTGTGTGCATTGGGAATACATTTATCTGAACTGGCAATGTGCAAATCAGTAGAAACTTATCTTCATCTGCAAAAATGTCTAGTGTTACTCATGATGATTCAGTTTTTAAAATGTTTTATTTGCCTGTGAAAAAAAATCTTATGGACATAATTATTTTGGAATTGTATTTATTTGGATTTTTTTTCAATACAAATTCCTAGAATTTCTCTTTGATGTCCTATGACATTAAGCTTAATGAAATGCATATTTATCAGCTGTCATTTCTATAGCTTTTTTTGTTGTTTTGGTGGTTGATCTTAGAATTCTCCCATTCAAATAAAGACATGGGTACATAACAACTTAGGGTGAAAGCATACTTATTAAGAAAAAGAAGACCAAACTCAAAAATATAGTTTTGAAAATTTGCATATTTCAGTGATAATAACAATGCATTATTTAAATCCAATCTAATGTCTCTTATGCAGCTTGCATTTATTACAATAAGATTCTTAATATTTTTCTAAAGGAACTGTCCTTCAACCCTATGTCAGCAGTAATTAATTAAAAATGCACTTATATTTTACAAACTATCATTATTTCTTTTCCTTTATTTATTATTATGCATTACTGCTTACTGAAGATGTTTCTTCCTATAGTTTCTTCATAAAAATCAATCTCACACTTTGAAGATATTTCTGAAAAAATATATTTTCTTATGCATTTAAATAGAAAACAAAAGGCATCTGCTAAATTATTCCTTTGTTCTCAATAATAGTTCTACAAAAAAATGCAGAAGGATGTTGGACTAGTTCTTATTGGCAGGTTGTTGTTAATATGGTCAGGTATGTTGGTACAGTTTTCTGGTTTTTTTTTAGCTGCATATTGAACCTGAAACTGCATATTGATAAGTTTCTTTTCAAGTGGTTCTATGAAATCAGCTTCCAAATTTTCTTAATGCAATTCAAATGCTCTGGTGTTTGAACCTCCAGTAATTACCACAGGTTTTGGAAGTGTTCCTGTCTCTATAGGTATCCTTCAGTGGTAGTTTTTCTGTATAACAGGCTGACCTAGATGACAAGGCACATCCCATGTCTATGAACATATGGTCTAACATCTTGAACTCCTTCAAGAACACTATTGTGGTTTTCTCACATTAATGCTATGTTATCTGTTACAAATTCTGCGCAGTTGGCTAGGAGAGGGTTCAGTGCTTTTTACGTTTTATCCATTGTAATAACAGTATTGGCACCATTTAAAAGAAAGAAAGAAAAAAAAAAAGAACATGAAAAAGCCCATATAATTAGTTTGGAATACAAGGCTTGATAATTATTATGGAATTACCATATGGATGTATTTGTCAGTATGAGTGCTCAATCTACCATTAGCAAAAATCATACTTCATTTTTGTGTACCTATCATTTGAGTGGAAAGAGGGGTGACAAACAAGGATATCTTTTCTTTTTGTACCAGATGAATAAATATTCTACTCCATTCAGAAATTTCAGGCAAGGCTGAAACTCCTTTAGACTCTGTTTTCTCAATTTTGTGCCATGGTAGAAGAAAAATTCAACTTTCTCCCACTAAAAATATGCAAGGGCTGTATATCTGCTAGCAAAAAGATTCTTTTGAGGAAGGCAAGCTTGATTCACTTCTTCCTTCTTTGCTACTATATATATGTATTATTTTATTTTATGACTACCTAATTAAAAAGTCTCTGCATTTGATTAAAGCATATATAATTGAATATCATTAATTTATTTATTGTAGGTTTTTCACTGGAAAGCATCTGTTTGGTAACAAGCTCTATAACTGGATTGCTTCATGTTTTCTTTTATCAAAATAATAAAGCAACATCTTGCTATATTTTCTCTTTAAGGAGTTCTTCTAGAGTTATTCTGGTAACAGTGTTTGCCTAAATGAAAATGAAATAATGTAGTAACCGCAGTTGACTTTGTAATAATAAACTGAGAAGCTCCTTCAATCTCCTTGCTAAAAAGGAATTACCCATGTGCTATAGAAGCCAAGATCTTCAGTTTTTCTAGCTACCATAAACATTCTTAGCACATCTTTCATATTATTTTTCTGCTTCTTTTATTTTCTGTGCTTGGACCACATTAGCAGTTTTTCTTCCTCATGTCTATGTGTTGAAAACTGTCCTAACAAGTCAGTGATTCACAGTAATTTTTGGAGTGTGCACCACTTCAGTAATTAATATTGAAACAGAAGAAAACAGAAACTTTCCAAGACTTCTTCCATGATATGGGATTCATTTTTTTTTTCTTTTGACCAATACTGATTTTCTTTTCTGAAAGATTTAATGTGGAGATATTCATTAAATATCTTAGAACTTTCCAAAATTGTTCAATATATAGATTATTATTTTCTGGTGATACAAACCATGTCAAAACTTTTACTATATTTTTGGTAAGAGTCACTATACATTAAAATAAAAGGCAAAACCAAGAATTAGTGGCAATATTTTTGGTCCCGTATCATTTTTTTCTCTTAATTTTAAAGTAGTGACTGGTCAATATCTTGTAATATTACAAAATTTTGCTTCATAACAAGTAGACTTTTTTTTTTTTTAAATGAGAAGTGAAACAGAATCTTAGGCATATTCTGAGTTATTTATTGAATAGTAAAAAAAAATCTATCTTATTAGTACTCAAAGATTTAAATTTTAATTTACAGCTTTTTCTTTGTGTCTGATGTATGTTTGTCTATTGAAGTGGATTCTTACTTTTTTGCTGATAAAATTAGATGAGTATTCACAAGATTGCACAGATATACACAACTCAGAAATGTTATTCTTTTCTTCAACCTTCCCTATAACACATCCAGACTGTAGGTAATATTTTTTATTTTGTTAACAACTAGCTTTCAGCATTAATTTTCTTCTTAGTTTTAGGCCACTATTTCATAACAGTTTATAGTATTTCTTGTGTTCTCTTGTTTTTAAACCCTTGTTGAAAATACACTCATTCCTCAGGAATTTATTGTTGTACTAAAATAAGAAAAATCAACAGCTTATAGAGTTTACTTTAAAATATCTCGCTGAATTTGAAGAAGTCTTCACATATATGTTGTCACTAGTGTTTTTGAAGAAGAGGAGAGAGACTTTTCAGTTCTTCCTTGGTTGTTATTTATATAGAGTGCTTCTAGAAAAGCCCAGACTTGAAAGATCATAGTGATTCGCTTCATTTTTACATTTTTCTTTCTTTTAAATTAAAAAGATACTGGTGATTTGCAGGAGCCAGGTGGTACCTTCACACATACTGGAGTTGTGAATGAGTTCCTAATATGCTAAAGAAGTGGAAACACATGAATGCCTGTTTATATACAAGAATGCACTCACTTACAATTTACAGTAGTAGAAAGTTTACAGTAAAGATGAAAAAGTCAGTTCATTTCTACCATGGTTGAAAGCTTTTTGACCAAAATATCTGCTATTCCTCTTGTCAATAGCAACACTGGTATTCATTAGTAGTAAAAACTAGTAGTTGAGTATGCTCCCTTGCAGGTGGATATATCTACTAGTATTCTCTTTTCCCAATAGCACTTTTTCTTTAATTTTTATTTTGTAGCCTCTCTAATTAAGATTTTTCAATGCAATTTAGTCTATAACTTCTCAACCAATACTAATAGGAGAAACAGCTGTCAATAGTAAATGCTATTCTCAATAGAAAGCTCTTTGTCATTGCATTGAATTCACAATAAGTTGATTTCCCTTGCCTTTAACATGTGTATTAAATATGCCGCATGTTCTCAAAATATGCAACTGGCATCCAAGTCCATAGTTACAACATTTTTTTTTCTTTGTAAAATAAAGCACTAATCATTTATTTTATTGAAAAATATTCCCTTCTTAGATGTATGTTTGCTGCTAAAAATGTAATAGGAAAATTGAAATAATAGGTTTTGGTTCAGTAAATTCTCAGAATTTCTTGTATAATATAAACTTATCCTGCAATATTTTGTTGGAACTTAGTTTGGCACAAATTAAACATAGCGCACAAAAATGATGACTACTTCAGAGCAGTTTATTGGGAAAACCTATATCAGTGCACTATAAAGGAACTGCTCAGCATCTGATTGCTGTTTGTAGTTGGGATTTTTTTAATCATTATTAATACTTCATTTTATTTACCTTCATATTTCTGATATTACAAATCTTTTTGTGTTTTGTTTTGTTTTTTCCAGATAGAAATAGGTTTTATTGAGGGAACTCAAAAAACAATAAGACTATCTAAAATTTAAGTTTTGTTTTTACTGGGTCACTATTATTTATTAGACTGAAGTAGAATTGTAAGGCAGATGAAGAACATGATCTGGGAAAATAACAAAAGGTAGAGCACAACTATTGAGCTAGAAATATCTAGCAATTCTTTTTTCAAGATTTTTTTTTAGTATAATCTGATTTAACATTTTGATTAGTTCTGTAGGAACAAGTATAGGACTCTTCTGAAGCAGCACTGGGAAACACTACCATAAGAAATTCAGAAAATTAAATAGAAGAATCTGACTGGCCTGAGGGTCAGAGTAACTGAATAAGATGAAGGAGAATTAGATTTTCATTCACTACCAACAAACAATAGTTAAATCTGATCTTTTTGATCGGTTGTATCCTAATCTTAGTACTTGAAATTAAAATTATATCACTGAATCCTCAGTCATAACATTCTTCAAATATGGTCCCCAGGACACTTTCTTTCTCATTATATTGACTGATACTTTTTCTAATGAGAAGAAAATAGCCCCATTCACAGTGTTTTTGTTAGTTTTTAAAGATAATTACCTGTAATATTCTGCCATTATACCTTTCTTCCCCAGAAGACTTAATCAGATCATAAAATCGTTTTTCAGGCAAGAAATGCAAAAAAAGAGAATGTTTCAAGTATTTTGTCTCTTGAAATAATTTTGCTGAGAATTTTGTTTTCAACAAAGAGACCAGCAATTTCCTGGTAAATAAGAATATCAACTTCCATTTATGTTATGATTAATTACTCTACCAAAATGCAGTAAAGTTAACAAGTTCATAGTTTTATTCTGCTGCCTAGAAACTTTTGACCTCTGAAATTTGGATGCACATTCATTTTTGCAAATATACAAAAAAAAAAACCAAAGAATACATTTGTTATATTCAAAATATCGGGATGACCCAAAAGGGAAAGTTTTATGTGCAAGGGACCAAAAATTGATTGCTAACCCAATTAAACTTTCAAGAGTCTAATCAAATTATAACAGGCAGTTCATTTGATTCTTCAATTATCTCATTTTCTACCACAGTTTCCTCTGATACATTTTGTCTACTGACTCTCAGCTTTATTGCCATATTTTTTTTCTCACTGCAGATACCATTCTGTATCTGTGTATTCCTATCCCAAAGCTTCTCCAGAAATTTTTGCAGCCACCATGGGCTCAACATATCACGCACTGAATAGCTAATCTTGTTTATAAATCCCTCTCTTTCTCTATTACTGTCAACAGTGCCAGTAAATTGCCATTTACTGCGGTTTTCAGCATCAATATCATGTTCTGTCCTCCTCATCCTTCAATTTCACAACTAAATTCTTCCCAACTCTTTCCACTTTGAACTTCACATTACTTTTAAGATATCCCCACTTGTGCAGTCCTCAATACATAGCACTATTTATCTTTTCTCTTGATGTCTGAAATGCTCTGCTTTCCAGTCTTTCTTCTTCTCTTATTCTGTTTGCACATTGCACAGCCACAAATTAAATATCCTACTTTGGAAGAAGACTTGATAATTTTCTTTCCAAAGTCAACATTGCATTGCCTCCTAATTTGCAATAAGATTTGACTTTCTCTTTGATTTTGCCTTTTGTTTGTATTTTGGCTCACAATCCTTCTCACAGTTTATTTCATTTCCCCTCTTTGCCAAAATAATATTTCCAGATGTCTATCTATCTTCAATACTTTTGTTTATATCTGATCACTTTTTTTTTCTCATTTCTCTCCATTCATGGAGAAATAGATAATATATGTAACCTTTCTCATTCTACCTTTCAAAAAGGTAGAACTGCACATAACTGTCATGTCATACCATACAGTCTTGTGCATTTAGAAAATACCTTTCTTTCTATGAAGATGCAACTGAATATGTATGTATGCTTGCATGCATGTATGCTTCTTTCACTAAGTGCAAGAAGCCTTTACTTTATTTAAAATGGAAATCGATATCTATTTTTACAAGAACTCAAAAAAATTCTATCCATTAAAATAAAAGTAGTTTTCTAGTTTTAGAGGTCTCTATAGGCCTAGCTATTTCTATGGTCTAATGCTAGGCACTGATGACGTCTTACTTCCAGAACATCTCATCTCGCCTTAACCGTACTACTTCCTCATAGTCATTGGTGTTCTGTATATAGAAGGGTACCTTTTTAGGTGAAGAGATTATATTTTCCACTTTTTTTTTTTTAATGAAGGTATTGAAGTCATGCTTTTGCATGATAGACAACTGGTACTTCTTACCTGCCATACATATAATAGGTTCTGAATAAATTTGATAATAATATTTTCTAATTATATATATGAATTTTCCTAATTTTTTGTTCATATGTTTTATAACTAACTTTTTAGAAGAAAGACTTCTTTTTTCTTTCTTTACTGCATAGCCTGTTTACTGAGCCGTGGGTAAATTAAAAAAAAAAAAAAAAGATAAAGAAGGGTCAGACTACATGGGAATTATATAAGAATATTGACAGATAATGCATGGATTCAATGACGAAGACCAAGGCACATTTGAAATTAGAGTTAGCAAGAGATGTCAGAGACAACAGGAAGGGTTACTACAAATACATCAGCAGCAAGAGGAAGACTAGGGAAAATGTGGACCTGCTGGTGAATCGAGTGGGTATCTTGGTGACAAAGGATACAAAGAAGGCAGAGTTACTTCTCTAAATCAAAGAAGGCTTCTTTGATTTAGTGTTTAAGGCTTCACTGCCAGGTCTATTTCCCATGAAATACAGAGCCTGGAGTCAAGAGAGAAAACTAGGAAAAAGGAAGACTTAACACTGGTTGAGGATGATTAGGTTAGAGATTGTATAGGTAAACTGAATATCCATAAATCAATGGGCTCGGATGGGGTACAACCAAGAGTGCTGAGGGAACTGGCAGGGGTCATTGCTTAGCCACTCTCCATCATCTTCATGGACACGGAGAGCAGCAGAGGTGCCAGAGGACTGGAAGAATGTCCATATGACTACAGTCTTCAAAAAAGGCAAGAGGGAGGACCCAAGAAACTACAGGCCTGTTAACCTCACCTTCTTCCCTGGAAAGGTGATGGAGCAGTTCTTCCTAGAGATATCTCTGGGCACATGAAGGAAAGGACAGTGATCAGGAATAGTCAGCATGGATTCACCAAGGGAAGTCATGTTTCATCAACCTAATCGCCTTCTATAATGGGATGACTGGCTGGAAGGATAGCGGGAAAGTCATGGATGTCTACCGTGACTTCAGCAAGGTTATTGACACAGTATTCCATAACATCTTCATGGGGAAGCTTGGGAAGTGTGGGTTAGATGAGTGGAGAGTGAGGTGGATTGAGGGCTGGGTGCATGACAAAGCTCCGAATGGGGCTGAGTCTAGTTGGAGTCTGTTGGCCAGTGGCATCCTCTGGGGTCAGTACAGGGCCCAGTGCTGTTCAACTTGTTCATCAATGACTTGGACGAGGGCACAGAGGGCACCCTCAGCAAGTTTGTGGATGATACCAAGCTGGGAGGAGTGGCCGACACTCCCAAGGGTTATGCTGAAAGAGAGTCCTAGGCAGGATGGAGAGTTGGGCAGAGAGCCACCTTATGAAATTCAGCAAGGACAAGTGCAGAGTCCTGCACCTGGCGGGGGATAACCCCAAGCACCAGGACAGATTAGATTGACCTGCTGGAAAGCAGCTCCGCAGAGAGGGATTTGGGAGTCCTGGTTGACAACAAGTTAACCATGAGGCAGCGATTTGCCCTCATGACCAAGAAGGCTGAGGCGATCTTGGTCTGCATCAGAAGGAGCGTTGCCAGCAGGTCGAGGGAGGGGGTCCTGCCCCTCTGCTCAGCTCTGGGGAGGCCGCACCTGGAGTATTGGGTGGAGTTCTGGGTTCCCCAGGGCAAGAGGGACGGGGAACTTCCAGAAAGGGTCCAGGGTAGAGATACAAAGATGATAAACGAAGCATCTATCTTGTAAGGAAAGACTAAGTAAGCTAGGACTGTTTAGCCTAGAGAAGAGAAGATTGCGAGGGGATCTGTTCAATATATACAAATATCTGAGGGGAGAATGTAGGGACGGTGGGGCCAAACTCTTCTCGGTGGTGATCAGTGACAGGACAAGCTGTAATGTGTATAAATCAAAACACAGGAAGCTTAAAATCCGCGTGAGGAACAACTTTACTGTGAGAGGTTAAACAGAACAGTTTGTGGAGTCTCTTTTCTTGGAGATCTTCAAAACCTACCTAGATGCCACCCCATGCCGCGTGCTCTAGGTGTCCTTGCTGGAGCATGGGATTGGACTAGATGTCTCTAGAGATCCCTTCCAACCTCAACAATTCTGTGAAATCCATATAGAAAAACTGTATCACATTTTAGTTTTCCTTTCCTTTCCTTTCCTTTCCTTTCCTTTCCTTTCCTTTCCTTTCCTTTCCTTTCCT
>JAUBNY010000185.1:4422391-4448332 GCA_032275445.1 Crypturellus soui
GGGGTTGGACTAGATGACCTCTAGAGGTCCCTTCCAACCTTAGGCATTCTATGATTCTATGATTCTATGATTATGTTGAAGTTACTCATTTAATAAAATCTATTATCCTAGCTCTTCAAATATGGTTTGCTATGAGAAATTAGAGACCAACGGCCTTAGTTTATTTTATATGTACAAAGTGATTAAACAGTCTGTGTTTAAACAATCTGTTTCTTTTAAATAGAAATGCCAGAACAAATGAATATTTTTAATGTGTATATATTGAAATGTTGAAATGTTTTGATTATATTAAAGTTTTGATTATATTAAAATTATGATTAAAAAATTCTGAAATAGAAAAAAAAATAAAAGATGAGTTTACACAAGAACCCTGATGATTTGAACAATAATATAAAACAATCCCGAAATAACTAATAAAAATAAAATGTAGGAGAGGAAAGCAAGAGTGTGCATTAGATTCCTATTTGATTTGTGACAATCATCTGCTGAATTATACAAAATATGACCAATTTGCAATAAATCCTTTCTAGGTGAAGTAATTGCTCTCCGAACATTTTCAATTGTCTGTTTCACCAGTCTGAAAGACATTCTGATCTCTGCAAGAAGGGCAGAGAGCCATAATAATAGTTCATGTAGAATGGTGCTCTCTAAGACCGTTCACAAGAGCCATCTGTCTCCCCATTTGTTTAAGCTGTGTTGAGATACTGACCTCTGAAGGTGTACCAGCCTCTTTCAAAGTCAGCTCCAACCTTTCCCTGACACCAGACGAGATATGCAAGTTACACTTCTGTAGCTTTTTATTTTGGCAGCTTTGTGATGATGTGACCTAAGTGATTATTCATGTGGCAGGCAGGAGTCAAAGCTGCATCTGCAGCCAATGACATCTGTCATTCTGACTTCATTGTGAAATTTATTAATTGCCAACCAGGCCTTCTGAACCCGTTCTTGCTTAACAATGACCTTACACAAGAAAAGAAGTTGTCTAGTGAATTCCATGAATGCAAGTCTATATTAGTGTGCAGACCAAGAATATTTGTATCTTTCAAATGAGTATTAGAATTTCAATACTTTTTGAAAGTATAGAAGATCATAATTCTGGTGGAAAAATGCTATCTGTTAATACTAACTAATGATGGTGCAAGTTTCCTTCCTTCATTCCTTGCTTGTGTTGTTGCTTGCTTGCTTCCTTCCTTCCAAAATGTTTGGGGTTTTTATTTTGTGGTCTGATTATAAGAAGCAACTGGTCCACAAAGACAGATATGTGTGAGTGGAGATATACTGGAATTAACCAAATTCTTTTTTTTTTTGAATTTTGTTCAAAACGAACAGATGAGAAAGTTAGTATCTGACATTTTTTCACTCTTAGAATTACTCTTTTCACTAAAAAGAAATTTTTATATATCTGATGGATATTTGTTGAGTCTGGCAGTTAAATTTCCTGGCTGCTCTGTCTGAGATGAATGTTCTTTTTTTCCTCCTACCTTCAATGTAGTCACTGGCATACAGAAGATTCTCTCTTAGAATGATCAAATTTGATCCAATCTGAGAGACATAGGTTTGACTTTGCTCCTTCAAAGGTCAGAGGCTCAGAGAACACTACTTTTCTCTCGCAAGGAGGATTGCCTGGCTTCTAAATCATTTGGTATTTTCTGCCATTTTTGGAGTCTTATGCCTTAGTTTCTTTTCTGTAAATTGAATATCCCAATATATGTGTTATTCCTCATTGGATATAATTTATTCTTCAAGACATTAATATGACTCAGTTTGCAAGTAAGGGGAAATGAAACCATATTTTCCTGTTCTTGTGAAAAAGTGACAAACATAACATTTCTTATTATTGCAGCTTTGTGCTCTTATATTGCTTTGCAAGTTAGTTAGCTTGCATTGTAGGCAGAGATCTCTCTTTTTCAGTCAGTGCACCTGAGACATTACAGCAATTCTTTCTAAGCACTCCTTGGCAGGCTTGATGACAGTACTATCTACAGTCTACTAAATAGCTCAGGAAGCCAATATTTTTCTGTCCAGAATTTTGTGGTAATGTTAAAGTTTGTATCAGTCTACATATTTTTAAACTTTGTGACTTCTTCCTTATATTTCTCTCCAAAATTACTCTATTATTACTTATGACTACTAAGATTGGATAGAATTATTAATGCTTAATGTGAATACATCTGTTCATTTAATTTTGCACCTTGTGTTGTGTTGTCAAGAAAAATTTCCATTTCCTCCTTAGATACTTCTTTCCTTCTGGAATTTTTGCAGGAGAAATTATTTCAAGTACACTTGTAAGGGATTATTTTGGAAATTGTAATGTGTTATAACTTAAAATTTGTCATTCTCCTAGTAAAATTTCTAAAATACAAATGTTATCAGGCAAATACTTGGTTCATTTTGTACAGGAAACTAAACATAATTGAGAGAATTTTTACCCTCTATCCAGGGTAGATGATTTTCACACTGACACACACTTGGCATTAAATTAATATTCAACAAAAAAAAATGTATATATTATGGATAAGCTCTCAATTAATTCTTTCTCAATTAAGAAATTTCCCTTTTAACCCTCTAGTTATTGAATTTAGATAGTTAACTGAAGTAGGGGAGAGCATTTGTCTAGATCAGTAAATTGTTAGGAGTATCCTCCATGAATGCCCATGAACTCCATGAAGACACTATAGTGGTATTGTTATCTCATCTACATAAATTTTGCTGAAGATATGCTTATTCAGAGTTTAAAACAAGCTAATCCATTGCAGAGCTTAATTCTCATCTATAGAACATTTTCATGAATAGTAAGTTTTCTGCACATTGCCAGTTCTCTGGCCAGAACTCCAATTATATGACTTAAATGGAATTAAACTAATTTAAGACTAATGAAGAACTTAAAGATCATAGCAGTTTCTTCATTCTGGTGCTGTATTTTCATCCTATTAAAGATAGTGTATAACACTAGTGTGGTCATTTATTCATTTATTCATTTAATTTCTATAATTATTTTTTAAATCATACAATGCCTTCCAGTCAAAATTATTATATGATGTAATTCAGTCCTACTTAGGATTTCAAATTCCTGGCATTAATTTTATTTGGATCTTTGAGAAGGTGAGAGGGCTCTCAAGGGTGGAGGAGGGAGGGCAGAGGAAAATGTTTTCCTGGATATCTTTTTATTGAGCAATACTGACTGACTGATTATAACTATTTGTTTTAATAGCTACTCTTTCTACTCTGTAACCTTCAAATGATTATGAAGACATTAAAAGTCCCCCGAGAATGTATGTCAGTGCTGTTCAGAGCAGAATTCATTGAGCTATGGTTAACAAATATGCTGGATATGTTAGGTAAAGCTAAACGTGGTTCAAGAGATAGATAAGTAATATGAGGGAAAACTCATAAAGGATAGATATAACCTGAAAATAAGTTAAACAAAGTCTGTTAGCTGATGTTGTCAGTGCTGACACCAGATAGAGTCAAAGGATCTCTTTTACTCTCTTGAAAATGGAACATTGAACTCAGAAATCTTCTGGAGTTTCAGAGATGTATAATGTAATTTAGTTTTGGCGATCTGAGTAAGAGATGAATGAAGAACAAGTACAGAAGTAAAATGCACTACAAAATAAAAAGGATGTTTCGAAAGTGTAATATTAGTGTAACTAATAGAGTATTCTTCTCTGAAAAAAAAGTATTTAAACTCATAAAGATTTTTTGTTTTTAATTTCAGTATTGGATGATCTCTCAAGAGACCTTCCTTTATGGTGCACATTTGATTTATTATCAGTAGTTGTATTTTATGCCTTGCCTTAAATACTTTTGATTCCCATAGAACTTGTACCTCTTCAGCACGCCTGCTGATATAACTGTGACAGAACAATAACTTAGATTAACTCTGTATCTTGTTCTATTTTCATTTATGGGCTTCAAACATGTATGTGCATGCACACAGCTATGTGCTATGCTCCAGAGCTACGTGGAGTATCCTGCACAGCACTGCATTATGCCATTCAGCCACATTCATTTATCCCAGAATCACTGCACTGGCAGCTGACATAATATTAGCTGGCAAAAGTTTGATTGCTTTCTATGCAGTGAGTCTCCAGAAATGCATAAATATCTTTCCAAAGTTGTCCTTAGAAAGGTAACATTAGCTATTTAGGTAAAGGAATTATCAATACCTCATTTTAAGACCAAACCAGGTTGTTTTTCTTTTCTGTTCATAAATGTCAGTATACAGTAGATATGTTGTAGTTAATGACAGGGAATAAATTTCTAACTGTTTGCTGGGAGCCTTCTTGTCTCAGAATTCTCAGGCAAACAAGATTAATGTCAGAAATGGTGTGAAGAGGCTTGTATGAATCTGTTTCAAATATATATTCATCTCAGTTACGATGACCTCCTGTACTTTCTGAACATAAACTAAAGTTCAGTGATCATAGTTGTTTAATGACTCCAAAATGGTGTTTGCTATGGATTTATGAGGGAAGTAGTCATATTCTTTTAGTCATAGTAATAACTCAATCCTGTGAGATACAACCCGTTTGTGAAAAGACTGAGTCATTAGGCTGACATTTGAGAAACATATGCTGTGATAGCAGTTAGATTAAAACAAAGCTCTTAACTCAGAGTCAAAATCATACAGAAGAATCTTTCAGGAAAAAAGGAAAAGCTATTCTATTTTCCCCAGCTATTCTGATGTAAGAAGGCTCAAGTCAGTTTCTGCTCTGGGCAGTTCTCTCTCTTTTTTTTACACAGCTTTTAACTGGTGTTATAACTCTTAAAATATCTTTCTTTAACTGTAGAAAACAAAGTAAATTGCATCTTGCATTTTTTTTTCATTTCCACGATATTAAGCTTCTACTGCAAATCATACATTTGCTTTGAGAAAAAGAGAACTGAGACGCAGTCATGAAATAAATATTGTTTTAAAAGAAATAAATAGTCGGTAGAGATTGAAAATATTTATCATTTATCACATTAATAAGACATTATAACATTAATAAAATTATAACATTAATAAGACATTTTTAGCATAGTGCTCTTTATTTAAAGCAAGAGTTTACACTTTTACACTGTTAATTTAAGGAATATGAAATTACTATATTCTACTGATATTATCTCTGAAATGGTTGTGGTCAACATTAAACCAATTTGCTTTCCAGCAAGGGAAAGAAAAGGATGGCTAATACCTTAACATAAAAAGTGAGTTCAAGACGAAGTCAAATTACTTGTCTTCATCTTCTACTCACTGCAAGTTGCTATGCGTGCAACTGCAGTTGCCTCCTCTGAGAAATCAGATACTTGTCTCCCAATCCAAAGAGGCTTTCTCCTTAGCTCCCTTTCCTGGGTCTCCTAATTCCCATGATGGGTTTGTAAGTGCATTTCTGCCTTTTTGACACTCATGGAGATTTTGCAGCTAAGTGCAGCAGCTCAGTGGTAGGCTGCTGGTGGGAGGATGGCCAGACTCTCCTTGTATCATTTTTCCCCCTGACACTGGGAGAAACAAAATGGAAATGAGTTAAATAATCCAAAACATGGTATCTGGGATGATACCTGGAATTCTTTTCGAAAGAAGAGTGATCCCAATGGCAACTGGTACCAGGCAGGGGAGAAAGGTTACAGGTATCAGGTGTTCTTTGCAGCACAGATACAAGTGCCATTATTCATTTATGCCTCTGTCCCCTGTACTGGATCCTGAAATATATGTTTGTTCAGGAAAATGTTTATATCAGAGCAGCTATCAGTGTTCATCCTGCAGTTCTGTGAAGCTGAACACTGAAATTCAAAGGGAGATGCAGTCTGAAATCTCCAAATCATCCTGGATGACTTTTACAGAAGTTGAATATGAATTGAAATATGGCATCAAATATCTGTGTGTGTGTGTGTGTGTATGTGTGTGTGTTAGGAGCATCCTTTCCATATTTTTGCAACAGAATTCATGCAAAACCTAGTTAATAGGAATAGCCCAGAGGCATATTTAAAGTAATGCATCCTAAATGAAATCTTAATCTTCGACCTTCATTTTCAAAAAGCATATTCTCTAATTAGATCATGCTCTTTCTATTTAAGTGAAAGGTGTAAAGCTGATTAGGTTATATATCATTGAGGGAAATTTTGCCACTACAAGGTCAACATCTGTTGACTTAGAAACTAGAAGACATAATTCAGAATTTGAAAGCATAGCTGCTTCTGGTAGGGTTAATTAAAAACTATCTCATAATTTCCTGAAAAAAATGTAAAAAATGCAAGCATAACCAAGGCTGAAGGGGCTTTATTTTTCTCACTCTCTGATATGCATTCCATAGATCCATTCCTGACACAGAGTTGTCTAGTAGAGGTGCAACCGTGCCCTTGGACACAGTCAAGTTTGATAGTGGATTTTTTTGTATTGATTCATTCTTTTTTTCCCTGGAGTCTTCTGTACAGGAATGCAAGTAAGGAACAAAAAGCTTAATGACATTAATGATTGGTACCCAAACCTTCAAAGGTAGTTGTTTAATCACAAACTCAGAATATGACTTCATGCAGAAAAACTTGTCAATACATTTTCCCTTACTCCACAGATTGTGTAACGACTTCATAGCTGTAACACTATTTAGACTTTTTTTTGAATTCCTCAAACCATTTAGCTCTTTTGTGAATGCTGGTGGTAAAACATGCTATTTCAGGGAATAACCAGAAGGTGTGTGACAAGAGCTACTATGATTCTCTCTTTTTTTTTTTCTTTATAACTTCTAAATATTTTAATTTTGGCCACCTGCAAGAGATTGAAAGAGATTGAAATCTTAATATAGGTTTCAAATAAGAAAACTTATATATGTTTATTCTAAGATACATAAAATCTTATATAATTGTAATTGTAGCAGCAATTTTAAATTATTCTCTTTCTTGTACAATGGCCATTGTACAAATAAAATGTCCATTGCCATAAAAGTGTGGATCTATCTGTATGAGGATAAAGGTTTAGAGTAACTGCAATTCCCCTTTCATAGAACAATTCTACAGAGATGAATATTTACTCATAATAAACTACATAAGGAACAGATGGAATTATCAGTCATTTAAAACACTCATGAACAATATAAGATTTGAACATTATCATTTTATTAGTCAGAAGAGCTAGTAGGTTACAAGAAATGAAAAGATGTGCCTAAATATTAGAATGAGTATTTTACTGATCTCTGACACATAAATATAATCATTATTTGTATTTATTTAGTTTAAATAATCTAAATTAGGGTCAGTTACATAAATTTTTCTCTGCACCTTCTAAGCTATCAAAAAATTTTCTGGATTTCTTTTGTCTTACCACACTCTCCTACAACTTAAACTTCTACAATTTAAAGTTAGCTGAAACACCTTTTGAGATTACTCAGAGTTTTATAAGATATGTTAATTTTCAGATCATAAAAAATCAGTGGTGACAGGTACAGGCAGTGTGTAATATTACACCTTTATTGGGTTTTGTAGCCATTACCTCTTTGTACATTTTTCATTTTCTCATATGCTTTTCAGACAAGTGAAAGTTTTAAACAGATAAATAATGATGAGACAGAGTAAAACCCTAAGTAAAACCTGTTTGCATCCAAGGTACTTCAAACTATTTCAATGTTCTGAATTCGGAGTGTTTTCACAGTTTATACATAGGGGTTTAAATACTATCTGTAGACCTTTGTGGTAAAGTCACTGATTATTCACTGTTGGAGATCTATGTCTGAGCCCATGTAAGAAACAATCAAAGCAACTCAGTCAAGTTAATTTCAGTCTGCACTTCATAGTTTCTTTTCTAGAATTTTGACTGATTCAAAATCTATCAAATCCAAAGCAAAGAGAACAAGTGAGTACAGATCAGTTAGTGGCAAAATCAAGTACTGTGAGAATGTGCTAATGATTCATTTGTTAAATACTAATACAAAAGGTAAATATAAATGCATATTAAGGAGGTCACCCAATACTAGTACACCAATATGTTAATACTAATACACTAAAATTCTTACATAGTAGAATGCTTAGATATTAATATATTATTTTTAACTACACCAAATCCACAGTATTAATCTGTACATTGGAGAATGAAATTTGTCAGTTTAAAGGTAGAACATTACTACTGTTAGCAAATCTGGGACAGAGAGAGTATTACTTCTTGTATCCTCTTGTCTTAGCTATCCATTTCTATAGAATTTACTATAACCATGAGGGTAATTTGGCTGGAAAGTTTGAAAATCCTATTAGCCAAAGGCAACCTCAAAGCATAGTTGGAAAGTTTGGCTCACCTGTGAGCTTTTAGAGTTAAAGTAAAAATGAGAAAACAAGCCAGAGACCAGAAATTCGGCACCTGTGAGTCAATATTCACACAGGAGTTGTTAAAGATTGTATGCTGCTAAGCTGAATACTAAAAAAGAAGTAACCCTGTAAGGTTGTAAGGTTGAATAGCAGCAGATTTCTTTTCAGATGAAACTCAGCTGTTTCTGCTTAGCTGCCAGACCCCTGTTTGCCACAGGGCAGCTTCTTACTGTCCCTTTACACAGTGCTCGACCACAGGCAGAGCAGCTCCTGAAGAAACACTCGCTTCAGAAGTTCTCCCTCTTGATAATACTTTGCTTCATAATAGCCAAAAAATAGTCAAAAGAGAAGTATTTTCTAGTGCCTCCTTACGCTTTATGTACAGATCCCTCCATTTCTGAATTTTTACTTAGCGTAAAACTAGAAAAAACTCTTTTACCCTACCATGAAGAACAAATAAGTAGACTTTTAAGAGACAACTTTATATCCCTTATTAGCTAAAAAAAACCCCAAAACTACAGAATAGCCATTTATATTTTATTTAGTGTATAGAGCAGCCTTTTCCCTAGATTACAATTTTTTTTTTTTTATAGTTGAAATAGGGATCTCAAGCCATCTTGATAAAATAGCTGAAGTCTTGATTATGGCTGAGAGCTACATGGCAGAGAGTAGTTTTCTTGAAGTCCTTCCAAGTCCTTAGCCCTAGCACCCAGTGGTATCATTTACTTTCATGCAGTTCCTGTGGCATATCATCTGCTTTGTTCAGACTTGCAGCAAACAGATATTGAGCTCCTCTTTTCTTTTTTTTGGTTACTTGTTTGAGTTTTTGTTTATATTATTGCTTTTTTTTTTTTATTTATTTATTCATAGCTGAGGGAGGATAGAAAACTTAAACTTTTAAGTTTTACCCTCAAGGTGTACTATGGTAAACCAATAGCTCTGGAATTGTTCCTGTTCACTGTATTCTTTTTTTTTTTTTTCACATGATTAGATGCAGTGAATATAAAATTTTTAAGAATACATAATTAGGCTTTTAGTACACATCTAAAATAAGAAGCATTTCTACAGAAACTAACTGACCAAAAGCATGAAATAATGATATTGATAAATCAAAAGAACAAATGATTATTGATTAAGACTTTGACCTGTGATATGGAGAGCACCTTATTAATGTCGTTGAATAACAATGAACATCTTTAATAAAAGACTTTCTTATACTTGTAGGAGAATATAATTGTAAAGCTTTATTAGAGCTTATAACAGGCAAACTCAAAAAAAGCAGTCACTCCAGTCACTCACTTTTTTTTCCACACACATTTTTTTTGCTTATATATCTTTATGCCCCTTTTTAAGGCTTAGTACAATATTTTTCTTGTTTGCAATTATGTTTCTGACTTTTAACTAATTTGTGATTTTTTTGTAATTTATTTTCACAATGGAATATAATATAGAAAATGAATTCCAGCTATTTCGTTTGTTCAGCTACCTTGCACAGAAAAGCACTATTTCAGTCTGCTGCTCTTTTATTCTTGTAGTTGCTATTTTACTTAGGAGATAATGTCAGAAGGAATTGAACATTGTCACTGGATAATGGTCTCCCACTGCAAGACGACTGTCAAGACATTATGAAAAATAAACATTCAAGTGAAACAGAGACATTTATTTTCAAAGCAGGAAAACATTTTCCAGTCACATATTCAATGTTCTTCACGTGGTTGCTGTCAAATCAGACTATTTGTTTTGAATAAGTCAAATACATGAGAGCCACAGGTAGGCTAGCAATTTTCCTAGTTCACTTACTTCCATACTCATCAAAAGTTGCATTTTTATTATCTTATGATTATGATTAAAAAATAAAATATACTTTCCTAACTTTAGGCAAGGACAAGAAGAAATGGAATATTTTTTCCTAAATATTCATTAGGAAGCATTAGGAAATCAAATAAGAAATATATAAAACATTTGCTTATCACTGTAAAAATATATATATATATAAAGTGTTTGCTAATTACTGTAACGAAATAAAAAATAAAAAAATAAAGCACAACTTCAGAGATCCTACTAGATGAGATTAAGATGATACCATGGTGAATACTATTCAAGTCCTATTTCTTAATCCCCTGTTTGAAGAGATGAGCATTCTTTCAAAAATAGGGAAAAAATATAATATCCATGCCTTTTTATTGCTTTGACAATTATTACTGTTTTCATATGAGTTTTCTTTTCCTCTACTGTATGAGAAGCTGACATCACTAATTCATGTGAGCTGATAAGCATGCTACAGGTTGGTTTAATGAGATTAGTGATTTTTTGTAATTATTATGGTAATACACTACCTATGACTCATACAATTCTTTTCTATTAATTAGTATGTGATTGCTTTAGTATAATTTACTACTTCTCAACTCTCAAGTTCTTTATACTAAGTCATATAGTTGTTGACTTTATTACATGGTTTATTTCACTGTGATTTTTTTTTTGATTGGAGTTTGACGTTTCCATCAATCAACCTTTTCACAAGAAGTTATTATTTCTGCTTGAATCCTGATGTTCACAAATGTCTTTAAAATGTTCCTTGTTCTATGCATGAAACATCCTGTGGAGCTGTTATACCATAATGTATGCTGTGCAGTCATCAGGAGTCAAGCAAGTCCACTGTGCCTAAATCTCTTGTGAAAGTGGTGTCTCAAGTGAAGGAAGTCATAAAATGGATCATGATTTCTTCTGGATATTATTCATCAAAACATACTCTGCGGCAAAAATGTCACTCCAGCTGTGTAGACTGTGTAGAGGATCAAGGAATTTCAGCAATAGAAATCCATCACCATTTCCCTCTCTTCAAACGGGGGGATGATGCACTACAAAGAGTGAAAGCAGCCCTAAGTTTGCTATTAAAAACAATTAGTGCTTGCAAAGAGACCGTGGTGAGTTGACACAGTCGTAGGAATAACAGCAAATAAAAACTTGGGAAATTCCTATTTCCTATTCATAGAAAATTTGCCCTATTATAGTATTTCTGTCCTGCAAGTGACATGGAGGAAAGCTAGGGATATATTCTTTTGAATTCTCTATCAGGAAATCTCTTTGTGGGGCAAGACCAAATGTTATATAAATCAAAGGCCAAAAAAATAGGGAATTCATGCCCACCTGCTGAAGCATGTGTTTTATGATTTTTACATTATAAGAGAGATATTCAAAAGATCATAATTATTTCTGCCATCATTGTCATGGATTTTTTTCTCAAATAAATTCAAAATTATTATACATTTTGTGCAGAAATATTAAAATGTTGACAAGGTATCGCTATGTCTCCTAAATAAGTTTGGTTAATGTTGATTATAAAAACCAAGACACAAAGCTTCACTTTTTTTTTTTTTTTCTTTTCCTCCTCTGAACTGGAAACCTACAAATTCAAATTTTTGATTACATTTTAAACACAGATCAAAGCTTTATCCTATAATATCACATAACAGAAGTTTTATACTTCGGCAAAATAGTGAATCATGACTTCCCAAATGGAGCATAAATATGGCAATTTTGTTAATTATGTGTGATGATGCCATCTATAATTCTCTCTTGGAGTTAAATAAATATCTATCTATGTATTATTTTAATAAATATAATTTATTTATAAAAGCTATTGTATAAAATTAAGTCCTGTTCTGTTCACACGCAGTGTAATCACTTCATCTAAAGCAGAAGATTTAATGGGGGCAAGTTTAACTTTCTCACAGCTCAGAAGTAATGTGAAAGTGTCATAATGCTTATTTCATTGTAATGCATAGTCTGAGGGTGTAATGAAGCTTTTACCTAATTTTATACTTCTTACTGGTTTATTTTTTTTCAGAATGAAAAAGGCTGGCAAAAATGTATTCAAATCTTTAGAGAGAAATTAAAGATAGACAGCATTTGATGGCATAGTTCATCAATCTTTACACTTAGGAAAAAAAAGTCCTATAAAAATAAATATATGTTGACAAAATTACCTGCAGATGAAAATCTGCTGTATTGTTTCCTAGCTGCATCAATGGAGTTTCTCAAAATCTCGGAGAAGAATGGGGAATGTAATAAATTGTTTGTCATTTCATGCAACATGAAATGTTTGCACATTTTCATATCTATCTTTTCAGTTATCTGACACACATTGCACACAGTGCTAGTTTTGAGCTTTTCACTATGCTCTATAATTCCTATGCTCTATAATTTAAAGCACCTTCACTAGATATCTGACTATAGATGGGATGAATCAAGGCTTTCAACATTGCTAAGTAGCGACTATTTAAGTATTTGACCCTTTCTCCCCAACTCTGGAAATTTCCTTCCCTAGCTACTATCTTTCACATCTTGGTGACATCATTTTCTTAATAATTTTACCTCGCATTCTGAAAGTGTTACTTACAATAATGGATCTTTTTATCCTGACTTCCTGCAATATCAAATACTCTTGACAGACAAGAAAAAGATTATTTTCCTTAATCAAAAATTACTTGTGCTTTCGTAAAAAAAGCAAAAACAATTCTACTATCTTAGATAAAATGTGAGTTCTATTCAAAATCAGAAAAATAAATAAGCAGTACAGCTTCAAGATGAACAGACTTGAAAGATCTGTCTCAGCATTGCCACTAATTAAAGTACATTTGCAAGCTATACAAAATGAAAATCTATATCCCTGCTTTGGTTCATTTAAATCATTATAACCTGAGTGTCTTGTACGCCCAGGAAGTGTTTTGCCCACTGTTACCCACTGCTAGTTGTTCTGCTGTGACATTTTCTGTTTCTTCTGTTGGAGCTGACCTAATTAACGGTTAAATATTTATCAGAGTTGAGACTTAAACTTTGGTTTCCTGAGTAGCAATTGTAATGACAAGTCAAAGAAAGGCTCATTTTCCTGCTTTTCATTTAGGAATGGAAATATAAGTGACATATCATATCAAAGTCTAAAACAACAGATATTCCAGTTTTAATATTAGGGATGAAGTTATACTAAGTATACATCTTGTGACAGAAGTTGTGGTTTTCCTAAGTATTTTCTTAGTTATGCCTTTAGATGTTCATATTCCAGAACAATTTTTAGTTCATCAAAATAAGATTGTGCTAGGTAGCTAGATTTTCCACAGTCTAACATCCTGATATTTGGCTTGCTCTTAACTCCACCCCATTAATCTTGTTGTATTATGCAACATTTTGTTCACAATCTTGTAAATGAAAAGACGACACAATTATATGGACTTTTTTTATTCTTATTTGCTCATTTACTTTATGTTTTAATGGAAAACAAAATCGGGTTGTAGTTTTTACTTATCATCTCTTTGGGTTGAATTCTTCAACACAATAGAGAAGATTATGAGGAAACACTAAATTCAGAAGCATTACACATAATATTTCCCTCTCCTTACATAGTTTTGTAAAATTTCTATGTCAGTTATCCCAGCAGAAAAAAATCATACTGGATTCACCATATTCCTGATTTATCATAGCTTGCTTACAGACTGTTGTTATACTTTTATATTTACTGGATATAACAAGACTACCTCAAGAAGAAACCCTGGGAAGCCAGCTCTGATATTACTACGTTAAAAATAATGACTGTTTGCATGTAAACAGGTCATTAATATATCTAAACAGACTTTTGTGATGGACTGATTAGAGAGTCTGTTTAATAACTGACATGAATATCACACTTTAATAGTAAATAAGTCTGACCACATGTGTTTGTTTTCAACAGTCCTCGAAGATTATTTGCAAAATCCTCACAATAAAGCTGGCAACTGTCTCTGGACAATTACATTTTGCCAATTCATTTCTGGATCCAGACTCAGGGGTCCTTGAACGTGGTTCCCTGCCATATGCCAGAAGTTCAAAGTCGTGTAAAACCTAACCAGTAAAAGGCTCACATGAAGAAAGCCTTCAGTACCTTGCCATTTCCACGTTCTTTATGGGCAGGTCCCTTGTCTCATTTACCAGCCACTCCACATTTTCCTTAGATTTATTTGTGCTGCTTATGTAGTTAGAGATTTTGACTTTCCTAACTTCATCCTTTCACTCTCACAGTCGCTTTGTTCCATCAGGTTATGTGTCATTGCTTCCCTTTAATGTGTGAGGTGAGTCAGGAGCTCCTCATTCATCCTTGCAGGCGTCCTGCTGCTTTTGCTTGGTTTCCTGCACAGTGTGTTTTTTCACTCGTCAGGTTATAAGAAGGATCCTTTCATATCATCCAGTTTTTATGGATCCCTTTTGATGATTATTTTGAATGGCTCCTGGAGAGGCCAAACTCTGCTCTCCTGGAGTCCCAGTTTTTGATCCTGTATTTTTACTTACTCCTGCTTCATGATACTGAACTCTTCCATCTGCTCTTTTGAAATTTGTGTAATATTGTATTCATCCATAGAAGTTTTCTCAAGTTCTCATTTATGTTTTCCATATAGTTTTTTTTTATTGTCCTTTGTCATCTTTTTATTACCTCCAACTCTTGTCTTTTGGCGAATTTAATTTTCCTCTTTCCCTTCTTTTTTTGCTCATTATTCTGTATTTTCTTCACTTTCCATTTGCATTTGCTATTGAATGACTGTTATTGAATGTCTCTTGGAAAAAAAGAAAAGTTTGCTAATCTTTTCTCCTTGCTTCTCTTTTAAATGTCTTTCTTTTTCTTCTGTTGTGACATTTTTCATCTGCTTCCTATTTCTTTGTTATGTTCTGCTTGGCCAGTCTATCCTTGCTATTCCTTTATTAATTTCCTCCACTGCTGTGAAGTTAAAAACCTTGTTTTCCAAAAAAAAAGTGTGCATAAAACAAAAGTTGGGCAGTAACTGCAATGCCTTTCCTGAAAGGAAAGTTTCAAGAAAACTGTGTATCGAAGTACACAGATTGGCAGAAGTCTCAGTTGGATCCACCAGTCTGTAATAAGCTTTAACTGACTCCTTTGTCCAAAATTCATCTTGTAGTAATACATACAAGTTGTAAAATGCACCCCAAAAAACTAAGGGTTTGCTAAATTCACATTAGTTTGACCAATAATCTCAGTGTAGCATATATTTTTGATTTAATATACATATCACCATAATTCCAACCATTTACTGATTAGATAAAAGGAAAAAAAAATGCAAAACACCTTCTTTTCCAAAATTAATTGGCTATCATTATGCTTTCTCCATGATCCACTCTTGAACAACTAATAAAGGAATCTTATTAGGAAACTAAAGAAACATGCTACAGACATGCTAACCAGAGAGAATCACAGAATCGCAGAATGGTTAAGGTTGGAAGAGACCTCTAGAGATCACCTAGTCCAAACCCCCTGCTCCAGTAGAGACACCCAAAGCACATGGCACAGGCTGGTGTCCAGGTAGGTTTTGAAAATCTCCAGAGAAGGAGACTCCACAAACTCTCTGGGCAGCCTGTGCCAGTACTTTGCCACCCTCAAAGGAAAGTTCTTCCTCATATGGAGGTGGCACTTCCTGTGGTTCAGCTTACCTATTATCCCTTGTCCTGTCACCAGCCATCACAGAGAAGAGCCTGGCCCCATCCTCCCTATAATCACTTGGTACTTGAGCACATTAATCAAATCTCCTCTCAGCCTTCTTTTCTCCAGAATAAACAGGCCCAACTCACTTAGTCTTTAAGGGACTGGAGTGCCCCAGCTCCAGCCCCCTAAATATCTTCGTGGCTCTCTGCTGGACCCACTCTAGAAGTTTGTCCTTCTTGTCCTGGAGAGCCCAGAACTCCACCCAATACTCCAGGTGCTGCCTCACCAGAGCTGAGCAGAGGGTAAGGATCCCTCCCTCGACCTGCAGGCAACCCTCCTACTGATGCGGGCCAGAATCCCATTGGCCTTATTGGCCATGAGGGTACATTGCTGCCTCATGCTTAGCTTCTTGTCACTGTGGACTCCCAAATCCCTCTCCACAGAGTTGCTTTCCAGCAGATCAACCCCTAAGCTGTCCTGGTGCCTGTGGTTATCCTCCCCAGGTGCAGGCCCCTGCATTTGTCTGTGTTGAACCTCATGAGGTTCCTCTCTGCTCAACTCTCCATCCTGTCTAGGCCTCTCTGAATGGCAGCACAGCCCTCAGGAGTTTCGGCCACTCGTTCCAGTTCAGTGTAGGCCCAACTTATCACCACCCTCTGGGCTCTGCCATCCAACCAGTCCTCAATTTACTTCACTGTCCACTCATCCAAACTAACCTTCCTAAGTTTTACTGTGAGGATGCTATAGAAGACTGTGTTGAAAACCTTGCTGAAGTCAAGGTAGACAAAATCCACAGCTCTCCATTGTCCATCCAGCCTTCATCATAGAAGACTATCAGGTTCGTCAGACACGGCTTTCCCTTGGTGAACCCATGCTGACTACTCCTGATCACCTTCTTTTCCTTGACATGCCTAGAGATGGTCTCTAGGGTGAGCTGCTCCATCATCTTTCCAGGGACGGAGGTGAGGCTGACCAGCCTGTAGTTTCTCAGCTCCTCCTTCTTGCCTTTTTTTAAGACTGGAGTGACACTGGTTTCTTCCAGTCCTCCAGCACCTCTCCCGCTCTCCATGACCTCTCTAAGATGATGGAGAGCGGCTGAGCAATGACCTCAGCACTCTTGGGTACATCCCATCCAGGCCCATAGATTTAGGGGTGTCCAGTTTGCCTAAATATTCCCTAACCCATTCTTCCTCTCTCTTGATTCTCTCTCTTGTCTCTGGGCTCAGTACATGGGGACGGGTCTTAACAGTAAAAACTGAGGCAAAGAAGGCATTTAGCAACTCTGCCTTCTCTGCAACCTCCATCACTAAGGCACCCTTCCCATTCAGCAGTGGACTAACATTTTCCCTAGTCTTCCTCTTTCTGCTGATGTATTTGTAGATGCCCTTCCTGTCATCCCTGACATCACTCACAAGGTCTAATTCCAAACGTGCCTCGGCCTTCCTCATTGTATCCCTGCATTCTCTGACAATATTCCTATATTGTTCCCATGTGGCCTGGCCCTTCTTCCACATTACGTACATGCTCTTTTTCTCATTGAGTTTACCCAACATCTCCCTACCCTTCCATGCAGGTCTCCTGCCCACTTTGCTCAACTTCTTTCTTATAGGAATGCACTAATCCTGAGATCCCTGAAGAGGTCAAAGTTAGCTCTCTTAAAGTCCAGGGTTGCAATCATGAATTCCAACATCTCACAGTAACTGCAGCCAAGACTATCCCCCACTCTTCACATTTCCCACTAATCATCTCTGTTTGTTACTATCAGGTCTAGCTGTGCCCCTCTCCTTGTTGGGTCATCAACCACCTGCGTCAAGAAGTCATCTGCAGTGTTCTGCAGAAACCTCCTAGACTGTCTGTTCCTAGCTGTGTTACTATCCCAGCAGACATCAGGGTGGTTGAAGTCCCCCATAAGGATCAGGGCCTGAGATCATGAGGCTTCCTGCAGCTGCCTGTAGAAGGCCTCCTCCACTTCCTAACAGTAAGGTAAGTACCAAGCATGGTACTTGCTAAAGCTATAGATCATCATTTTCCAGGCAGTGACAGAGAGTGTAAAAAGTAAAACAACGTAAAAGACAATGTAAAAATTTGCTTCATTATTTCATTATTTTTTGTATATATATTCTAGATATGTGTATTTGTAGTACACTTCACATGAATTAATTCTCACACAATAACACTGGAGCCACTGTAGTGATGTGTAATTAGTACTCTCTACCCTGAATGGTAATATTAAGTCTTAGGACACATCTTTCATGCATTCCTGTTTCTAGTTTCTGCTTGACTTGGTTCCTTTGGCATTTACCCAGAGCTCTGGCAGAGTGAGAAGGAATTATGCATTCCATAGAGGATTAATCCTGTTACGTTTCCACTAGTATCAAAACTGAGTGGCCTACAGAGGTCAACAACTTTTAAAGGCAAATATGTGTGTTTGAGATATGTGCATATTTTTTATTCCCCCAGAACAGAGGTAAGCACATGGGTTTCTCAGAAGGAAATCAGAAGAAGGCAGAAAGAATTATGCCTAAAAATATTTTCATTCTTCAAATGAGTTTGCTTGGTAATGTCCTGCTTCTCTGTGAGGCTTTTACCCTCAGGCTCCAATCAAACATCTAAACAGTAATGTTTTGCTTTAAATGAGATCCAATTTTTTTTAAAGTTTGTTCTAAACCCAATTCAAATTTCAAGATGATATGGGGAAATATTCCTAATACTTCTATTTACAAACAGAATTTTCCAGTGACATTTTTTACAATATATTCACAGCATTCTTGCATATCTAAGTATGCTGCTTGTAGTATGTATACCATATGCACAGGACAAAATTTGATTTAATTGATATGCTGGTGAGAATTTCAGTGAAAACATGGCTCTTATTTTGGAGTTCCACAGGAAGAGATGGTTTGTATTGCATTTGTGACCAGCTGCACTGAAGAGTAATATCTTCATTTGTGGGTGGATGAAGTAATTAAGTAATCAGTTCAAAAGTGCTGTTTTCTAGATTTGAAAGAGAAGATATTTTCCCTGAATGTTAATGTGGTTTACAAGCTCTGGGCTAGATGATAAACTCTCTTTTTCAGTTGCAAATCTCAAAAAAGAACAAAATGTAGAATCTACAGAGACAGTAGGATATTTTCAAGACCATGTGTTCATGCCGGATTTCAGCTGCTACAATTGTTTCTCAATAGGGAGGCCTTAATAAGCATTTCTAACAAGATCTGTGAAAACAAGTCACAGATATCCTGAATCGTAAATATGTCAGTGCAGAAAAGCTTTAGAAGAAATATGTGCAATTCAATAACATTGACCCCAAAGATTCAAAATGTGCTATCTGGTGGTAATGACACAATTCTAGCAGTTGTTGTCTTCTTAAAAACAGTCGTTAGTGCAGCTTTTTAACATGGAGTACTCCTACTGCATATTTAGATAAACAGTACATAACAGTAGTTCAAAATGGCTATATTGCATGCCAGTATTTTTGGCTTTATATGGAATTCAAACTATTAGTATCAAGCATATATTGTCATGTTTAAGTTCATCTTTAACAGAGAAAGCTTTGCAGGCTGTGTGGGTAATATTTTTTCCTGTGAATGCCCTCAGACATAGATGCAGTATGTCCATGGCTAAGGTTTTAAAACAGTTGGTAGTCTGACTAATGCCAAATCACTATCAAAGGTTAGCCAGTGTCATGTAAATAATTGCTGTCGGCTATTAAAGTCAGAGTCCCATACCTCATCTCGGTACTCAGTGTTTAGGTTTAAATAGAGCCAGATGAACTTTGGGGCAAAAGAGATGAATGCGACAATCTGACTAAATAACTCATTTATGCTTATGATTTAAGAGTTTAAATCCAAGACCTCAGAAATGAAAATTCAGTCGCATCATCTGCACTTCTAGCACAATCTGGTCACATTTTGATTTACTGCTAATGACTCTGTACAGCTTTTATTTTAGCATTTTCATAAAAACGCTTGTAAATAACTAATTTTTTAGTCTATTGTGTCTTCTCTCAGCAGAGTGAGAGCTCCCTTCCCTGCATTAATAAGGGTGAAGCAAAATGGACAAAAAAAAAAAGTAGATTCAAATTGCTTCTGATAAACATTCCTCCATCTTTAGAGTTTAATTTTTTTTTAATTACAGAGGACAAAAATAGAGTGCATTCCAAAGAAGAATCAGCATCAAGTAAGGTTGCTACAGGCAGATTTCATTTGCATTCCTGCTATTTACATGTTGAGTTGTTTGCATCTATGCACATCCATTCATTGCAAATGAGTATTTTCCCAAGACTTGAGTAATTCCCCAACTCTTTGGCAAACTCTGTGTTTTCTTTGTGAAGCTGTATATTCAAAATATTACCAGCCAAATTGTGAAACTCCTTTTTTTACTTTAATGAATCAGCCTACTTGGTTAACTAGGAGCAGTCTTAACTTCTTCATGTAAATACTAAAAGATATTTTCTGGTTGCTTCTGCTTGACAAGACGGTGAGATGGTGAGAGAAAGGTTTTTTAGTGTCAATTTATTAACATAGCACTAGAATATTTGGGTTCCTTCTAGGGTTATGATTTTTTAATCTATGACTAAATTTCTTCAACATTATTTTGTTTTTTCAACCATAAACCAGGGAGCTGGTGAGAGGAGATGTGTTGCTGAGATTCGTACTTGCCAGTGGGAAAAAAATGGTCAGAGATATAAAAGCTGTGACAATCTTGGCTGCAGCGACTGAAAGATTTACAGGGTTAAATGACAAGAGTTACAGGGTCATGCAGAGAATGGATAAGGCAAGAAACATAAGGATCACAACATAGGACTTCAGAGGACTCTGGCCTGCTCAGGGACCCGTTTGGCAGAATCTTATGGGAAAATGTCATGGACAGAAGTATCCAGGAAGGCTGAATGAGGCTGAGAAATCACTTGTGTCAATGCTTAGGAAATCAAGCAAAGGCATCTTTCAAGGAAAGGCATCAGGAGACTTTCATGGATGAATATGTAGCTCCTGACTGAAATCAAACATAAAAAAGAGAGAAAGCTGACAGGTGGTCTGGGAGGAATAAATATAAAGACACAGCTCGAATGTGCAGGGATGGGGCTAGGAAAGCCAAAGCCCATGTGGAGTTCAATCCAGCAAAGGACATGAAAGGTAAAAGGAGCAGGTTCTTCAAGCAACAAAAGGAAGACAATGAAAATTATGGGCCTGCTCCTGAATGGCAGTGTGGACTTCATGACAAAGGATACCAAAAAGATGAAAAAGACAGTGCCTTCCTAACCTTAATCTTAACTTGTGAGATTGGTCTTCAGTAGTCCCAAATTGCTAAAACCAGTGAGAAAGTCTAGAGCAAGGATGATTTACCTTATCTGGAAAAAGGGGTTGGGAAATATGCAAATAAACTGGACGAGTCCAATGGCCATGACAGAATGCACTCAAAAGTGATGATGTAGTTGGCCATTACTATTTTAAGCATATGTTTGGTAATCTTTAAAAAGTCAAATGTCTTTCCCATCTTCAGCAAGGGCAAGAGGGAGGATCTTGAAAATTACAAGCCTATAAGCCTCAACCTGGAATCTTGCAAGGTGTTGGAGCAAATCCTTCTGGAAATCTTTTCCAAACATACAAAAGACAAGAAGATGATAGGGGGTAGTCAGCATAGACTATGAAAGGAAAATGGTGCTTAATCATCCTGATAGCCTTTTGCAATAAAATGACTCACTTGTTGGATGAGGAAAGAGGTGTGTTTGTTGTATATTTCAACTTTTCTCAGTGCCAAGACTTTTAACACTGTCTCCCACCATGCTATCACAGCCCATTTGATGAAGTACAGACTGGCTATCCAGAGTGAGGCGAGCTGAAAATTGGCTGAACTCTGGCCAGATTTAGATTGTTATGAAGATTGGAACAAAGGGCAACTGGAGTATGGTCAGTAGTTGTGCACCCTTGAGTTGCTCCTGGTTCCAGAGTTCAGGTGCAATTTGTTGACCTCTAAAATGAGGCAGAGTTTGCAAATGGTACAAAACTGAGAGGATATGCTGATGCACCAGGTGGTTCAACAGGGTCTTCACAGAGATTTCAACAGGCTGGCAGGAGTCACATGAAGTTCAACAGTGGAAATTTAGTCTGACGAGTAGGTTTCACTGGACCTTGTCACTGTTTATAAAAACCTGGGGTTTAAAAAACGTCAGGTCATACTCTTCCCAGGGACTGGACAAACAGCAATGAGTCAAACCTGAAAAAAATCCAGTTAGATATAACAAAAAGTTCTGGTTTGTTTGTTTTTGCTATTGTATATCAAACATCGGATATATTGCCAAGGAGATACAGAATTTCTTTAATTTGGTCAGAAGTTCACATGCATATATTTAAGGCAGGAGAAAGTGATGCTAAGCTAAGAATGTTTAAGATTAAACTTGAAATATCAGGAACTCCTTAACCAATAAGGAAATAATAGAAAATTATTGAAGCTTTCTGAATAAATTAGAAAGAAAAAAAAAAAAAAAACCAGAGTGCCTGAATTAGCCCACTCTATCCACTAGACTGGTTCATTTGCCCTGTACCACTTCTGAGGGAAACATTTGTATTGACTCACAGATCAATTATTTATTTAAATAGTAATAAATCAATCTTCACCTTCACATTTGTTCTCAGAAGTACAGGAGCTGAGATGTAATCATTGTCATTCAATGCAGGTGGAATGAAGTACGCAGTCTATCAAAGATCATCACATCTGAAAGTCAAAGAAGAGTTATCTTCCTTTAGAAAATTCAAAATAGTTCTCTTTTCCTCTGCCTTTATTAGCTTGTTTAGTACAGCAACTAAGAGCTAACTAGAGTGATCGTACTTTATACATTGAAATGCAGTTAAATATTTATCTTCACTTTAAGTGAGCAATCATAAGGGGTATCTCACAACCTCCTTATTATAATATTTTTCATACTTTTTAAGTTGTCTTTGAGAGCTGGTTCTTGCCATAGTTGGCAAGTTTGGCAAATACTTTTTTGTTCAATTGACAGAAATAGAATGAACAATGTTCTACCTCTTGTTAACTATTTTAAGGATAATTTTTTAGGCTTGAGGGATGAAATGTCTTTCCATTTCAAGAAGAAAAAGTAGGCCTTGTGTGGTTTTGTGTCTTCTACATTTTCACAGTGTAAGTTTTAGTTTTCTACAGGCCAGGCATCTGTTAGATTATGTTCAGTGGGAATAAATATTTGACGACCACAATTTCATTCTCACATTCCAAAACTCTGATCATTTGAAATCATCTGTTAGGAAAAGTCTTTTCAGATATATCTGTGGGATATAATAAATGATAATAGACTTCACTAGAAGTAGTATATGAATCAAACAGTATATAGATCTGAGACTCTCCTAAATAATTTAAAAGTGTTGATCAATAAATCCTCTGTTAGGCTATAAAAGTCTGTGAAGGATATGCAGGAACCCCTGATTTCTTTTCTCTTGCAGTCAGCTCCTGAAATGGACAATCATCTCTTTGCCGTTTCACCCATTAAACCATTAGATTTGACTGTTGTGTGCTTCTGATCTGTTTTTGAGACAGTTCAGGACAAACTCGTTACGACTGTGCTGTCAGATGGATATTTACCAGAGTGCATGAAGTTCCTCATGGCATAAATAAATTCAAATCTTTAGTTTCTTTTATTTGTAGTATGTGATTTTTTGGTCTTCAGTGATCAAAAAGGTGAAGGAAATGCAAAGGAGAAATGAGAGTATTGATTTCTTGAGGAGTTTCTCCTCAAAATCTCAAAAAAGTGAAAAATTGTATAAATATCAATGAAATACTCATATTTTCTACATTTGCAATACTTTTTATATTGATATAAAGTGAAATCAAATTAGCTTAATGAGTGGGTACTTCATAGTTAGCACTGTTAGCATGGTTAGCATTCAATACTTCTCAGCCATCCTCATAATCACTGAAGCCATAGTCTACTGCCATCACCATTTTCCTTTTTTTTTCGGGTAAATATAGACAGATTAATCTGATTTTTCTCCCCTTTTTTGATATTTGCAATAACATTTTTAGTATCAAATTCATTCATTTTGTACTGCAGAGATTTCATTATTTCTTTGTGCAAAATGGGACATATTTTGGCAACTGGAGGTTCTTTGGAAAGGTCTGACTACAAACACAAACATATTTTGAAATTGCATAGCAATTAGCACTGACTAAAAAAAAAAAAAAAGGAAGCTAAATATCTGACTTACTTAAAAAATAAAACAAACAAACAAAAAGATACCCTCCCTAACCTTCCCCTTGTCTTCCCTTGTATTAGTACATGTTTCAGAAAGACTAGAACTGTGCAGTCCTGTTTTTGTTTTACAAGTAGATATACAAAAAATCTCACAATGAAAATCTTTGAAATGCTCAGGTCAATATCTCTACAATGTTCCAAACAAGAGTAGTAGTGAAGGTGAAGCTACCTCTAAGTCAGGGCATGACATAAAGTAACAAATAGTAATTTGTTTATAATGCATCATAATCTTGTTATACCTTTCATGTAACAGATTTTTTTTTCTAATTTTCTAAAAGAAAAAAATGATGTCAGTGACTACATTCTGTTTCTCTTTTCCCTGTTTTGAAATATATTTCTCATGAGAAACAGTAGAATAATGTGTGTTGTATAACACTAAGAAAATAATGTTCAGATTTGCCACTACGAGACATTTTACTTGAGAAAAGTTGAAGAAATACCTGCAGTTTTTACTCTAGTAGATATCTGTGAATCAGCATGAAAGCTGTGTCCTACTCCATGGTAGATGAGGGTTTTTTATTGCTGTTTTTACTTTTTATTCTTGAAATGACTTTTGAGAGTTCTATGATTTTGATTAGGACATATATTCTTAAACTTCATGTGGTAGAAGCTGAATTTTGACAGTCCCCTTCTGTCATATGTTTTCCTTAGGAATAAAATTATCCTGGTAAGCATGGATTTCAATAGGAAAAAAACAAAACAGTAATTAGTAAAGAGGTAAAGTTAATATTCTATCACCTGTGTGAAGCGTTAATCTGATTTTGCCAGTACACCACCATTTGACTACCTCTGTCATCTTTTGTCTTGTATCTGCATTGCAATGTCCCTGAGCAAAGACCGACTCTTTAGTAGTTGCTTATAAAACAGCTTGTACAATAGTTCATTTTCCTGTGACAAAAATACAGGAATACATCCTAGAGACTAGATAATAAGAGTTTGTATATATTAGCTGTTAAAGTTTGAGGTATGCTTTTAAAATTACATCCTTCTGGACAAAAAGTAGTATGTAAACACAAGTTCTGTTTTCTGTTCTCATTAACACTTTAAAAAAAGTGATGAAGTCTTGAAACCAAGAATGAAAGCAAAAGTGAAAGAGTACCTGGTTATTCAGTGGTCTTTCCAAACCTTGGTCATGGAAGATGATTGTTCCTCTGATTCTGTGTCTTTAGCTATATTGTATGGAATCTACTTATAAGGTTTTCCCAATGACAAAAAGAAAAAAATAAAAACAAACCCATCAAACTTCCTTTTAAGTCTTGTAACTTTGGATTGAAAAACTTTCTGTTCTTTGAGAAAATGTTCTTTGAGGAAAGATTCTCCTCAGTAACTCAGAAATCCTACTGAAGTTTGTTAAAAGGACTTAGCAACAACAGAAAAATTGTCTAAAATAGTTTAAATCTAATGTTTCGTTAGTATGCAAAATCTTTTTTGAAATTCAACATATTGGTTCTTCATAGATGATCATCATAGATGATTAGTTTATGAAGAGTTAAAACAGATTTTTATTTAAAAACGTAATAGAGGATAGAGAGAGGAAAAGATTAGGCCAAAAGCACATCCAAACTTACAGCAGTATGCTCGAGTCAGGAAGATTTCAGTATTATGCCAAATTACTCAAGAACCCCAGGGACATGTTCTACCAATAAGCTATTATTAGCATTCTTAGTATTGCAAGCTTTAGTTTAAAGGATTATCACACTAGTGAGACCTTTAGTGAAAATCTTACCTCGGCAGATTCAGTGGCAAAATTCCTGTTAACATAAATAGAGCTAATACTGCACTCTCTAAGCATGTTGCACAACAGTCAGCAATCTTGAATGCCAGGAGGTAAAGTCTCCTTGAAGAGGAAGTCTCCTTCATTCTGGATTTTCTTTCTTTCTTTCTTTCTTTCTTTCTTTCTTTCTTTCTTTCTTTCTTTCTTTCTTTCTTTCTTTCTTTCTTT
>JAUBNY010000185.1:4448432-4467498 GCA_032275445.1 Crypturellus soui
CTTTCCTTCTTTCTTTCTTTCTTTCTTTCTTTCTTTCTTTCTTTCTTTCTTTCTTTCTTTCTTTCTTTCTTTCTTTCCTCCTTTCTTTCCTCCTTTCTTTCCTCCTTTCTTTCCTCCTTTCTTTCCTCCTTTCCTTCTTTCTTTTTAATAATCACAAATATGAGTCTATAATTCAATGCAGATATGGTGTTGAAGGGTTTACAGTTGGACTCGATGTTCTTCAAGGTCTTTTCCAACCATAACAACTCTATGATCCTATGATACTATAGGAAATATTTAATATTCAAAATTCATTAATCCACCAATTTTTCTTTTTTTTTTTTTTTTGGTTTTGGCTTTAAAAGGCAATAAAGCAACTGTAACCGACTAGCATGCTTTTAAGTATCCATAATTCATCTAGGCTTAGACAAATATACTTCCCCTGAAATCTGCACCCCGTTTTGGATGGATGATCAAAAATGAGAAGGTATCTTCCTGGCTATTATAACTTGGTTATGAAATGTATAACAAATCAGAAATATGGAAATAAATAAAGAGATTATTTTAACTCATGATGACATTCAGCATCTTTTGAAGTGAATTAAAAATGTTTTAGAGGAAGACATTTTCTAATGTCATTATTTGTAAAACCAATATTGTCAAACACAGGAGGTTTTAATTAGTAGTTTAAAGATATATATTATTTGATCTGCACAAAAAGTCTACAGGTAGATTGATTTTGCTGAAACTCATTAGATTTTGCACTTTTTGTTCACCATATGAGCTGATTTATTCTCTCTACTCGTAATTAAAAGCAAGTCTGACACTAAGAGAAATGGGCAGAATCAGAAAATGAAAGTACTTGAGTGTTTATGCACCTTTCCCACACTTGCTGTATTCACTGAAAACATATCCATATTTGCTTCCATAGACACTGGATCAAGAACTTAGTTAAAATCTCTTTTGCTTAGGTTATATCTTTATTATTAATGTGCAATAAGATGTCATAACAATATACATTAGGTAAAGCCTGGAAAACATTTCTAAACTTTCTTCTCTTCCCAGCTAAACAAGTTTAAAAAAACTTATCTGCATTTACAAAGAGACAAGTCTTTGCTGCAGAGTATGGATTTGTTGAAAATTTCTGTGATTTATTTGAAATATATTTTAACTGAAACATACAAAAACAACAAGTTTTTTTTTTACATTATTTTTAAATCCTTGTTATGTATCGCCAGTGTATCTGTTATTATTAAAAAAAAAAAAAGATTATGTCTGCAAAGGGGAATGAGGGGGCTATCTAAATGCATAAGAACATTGCACCGTATGTTGCCTCTTCAGAAATTCTATTTTTTTCTTCCTAATATTTCTTTTACTTCTTTCCCTATCTCTTTGCTTATATTCTTTCAGTTAATATTATTTCTTTTGGATTAGAGAGCATTGAGTTCAGAAGTACCATTTTCAGATAATATCCATTTCCGTACAGAGTAGGAGGAGAGAAAAAAAACTAATGAGATCTCTAAAGTCTTTTAGTTCTTATTATGTTTTCAAAAAAATGTTCTTTACATTTCTTTTACTGACAATCAGAAAGCAATACCACACTGTAGGATGCAACCCTTAGAGATGCAATATTGTTGAAATGCTTAGAGGACTTTTTTAAAAGTTTTACTTTTACTGTACAAAGCAGTGCACTTCCACCCACAATAATGTTTTTAAAGAAGGCATCACAATCCCGTATGCTTTATGATCTGTTTGTTGAAGAATCATGCCTGATGAAGTCATTTCTAATATAGAAAAAAAAAGAAAATAAAAGCGAGGATCCCCTTAAAAATACTTTTTTTGGTATTTTAGACAGTATTCAGATAGTTGCCAAAAGCACGTCACAGGGTAGTAGTGACACTGAGTATTGCAAATGAAACTCACCTCAGCTCAGAAACAGGAGGCACTTCATGGCCTCATACAATGAACCCTGAGCCTGTTTGCCAATTACTTGAGCACTGGTATTTAGACTAAAACATATCAGGTTCTGCATTATGGAATCATTGCTGCTGTTGTCTCTGTGGTTATTTCATCACCCCTTACTTAAACTTCTGTGCTATTTCAAACCAGAAAATCTACATTCTGGAAACTATTCTTGTGGAATAAGCTCTTTGGACTTTTCAAATTTAGTGTACATCCCTCAGAACATTTTTCAGGAACCCCAAAGTGATAGATCACAACAACAGGTGACAACATCAACATCCAGATGAGTTTCATTTTGTGTAAAACTATCCAATGCAGTTCTGGTATGCCACATTTTGGTTTGTACGTTATCAATGTGTGCCTAAGCCTTCTGAATCACAATTCAAACTAATTCAAACCCTGACCCTAACCCTAACCTAACGTAACCCTAACCCTAACCCTAACCCTAACCCTAACCCTAACCCTAACCCTAACCCTAACCCTAACCCTAGGGCTTTCAAACAATTCAAACGAAGCAGAGCAGAGATGGGATTTGGGGCAAAGTGACACCCTGAAGTGGCACTTTCAAATTTTGGAAGATTTTATGCTGCTGAGATATATAAATGCATTGTCACTTAATCAGTCTGGGTCTCCATGAAAAGATATGTAAAATTGTCCCCTTTTCTCTCCAGGCCTTGAGGAAGTGCACAATACTCTGAGTGGAAGCCTGAATTTTCTATTAGAGCTTCCTACTTGTTCTGCAGAATGCTATGCACTCAAACACTTAAATATCGCTGTATTTGTAATACAAATGACCCAAATGAAATTTAGCCAGAATATCAGTTCATTTTTGTTCAAACTAAAAATGTTGCCTACGGTTTGCTAAGTAATTTTAGACATTTTACACTGAAATAAATAAAAAAAATCTGCATTGCTTATTTAGGAAAAAAAAATAGACTCTTAGAGATACTATACATACCATCCAGAAATTACAAATATTACAGATATTACTAAAAAATAGAACATGCCTTTGAAGCTACTTTTACTTTTATACAAAAAGATACTTATATTTTTCACTTAATGTTTCTACTTAAAATTAACATTACATTCAACTTACTTGGTAATTTATGATTATCCCATAAAGTATTATAGAATGTCCGTAGAATGCTCATCATTTCACCAAAAACAGATATTAAATTTGAGTACGAAATTTATGTACTACATACTGCTAATTCATTGCTCCCTAACTAGCCCTAACACCACCTGTTCCATAAGCTACCACATTTCTGAGTTCAAGTAAAATAAAAGGATAAAGAATTCAGTTTCTATTGCATATATTACATTTAAATTAAATAATTAGTATTTGTAATATAAAGAAGTAAACACCTAGTTAAATTATTATAGTCCTATATTATGTATAGGATTATTATTATATAAGTGGATGCCTAATGTAGGATTCAGGTATCATACTGTGCCTAAGGAAGATCACAAGTTTTCTGAAGTACTAGATTTCAGTGTTCCTGTGGTATATGCTAGGTTTTGTAATTTACATTTACATTTACCTTTCTTATGAAGTTCCTATATTAAGGAACACGTTTTTGTCAGTTGTGACAAAAGATAATAATTACTCTTAGATACCAAAAAAGTTATTCTTACTTGAATTTTTATTAAATATATTAAATCATATGAGTCCCAACAATGGGTGTTGGTTACACTATGCTACTAATAGGGTAAAGAAAATTAAGATAAAATGTATAGCAAATTTCTGTTTTTTAAAAGATATGCTTGTCAATTTATGAAAGCAAAGTTTCAATTTGTAACAGTCAAAGGCATTTTTCTCCTTCGGATATTTTTCTTCCCCTATTCTTTGAGTTGTTTTCAGTCCATCAACTGCTCCTTCAGCTGTTTCCAATACCTGGCTATAAGTATTATATAATATTTTGTGAGAAATAAACAGTCACTGAAAATAAGTTCTGCTAGTATTGCAAACAAGCAAAGTTTTGTTTTCCAAAAGCACAATAAATATTGCACTGCAATAATGTAGTGTAAGTGAAAAGGGTATTACATTTTTTTTTTCGTAGAAGGGGAACTAGTTTGAAAGTAATGTTCCAGTCTAACTTGGCCACTTGTTGTCATTTATTTGAGTTCTAAGTAAATGCAGGTAGAACTTAAAGGAGAAAGTGTGATTGTTAGAACCCTAATTTGGCTGCTAAATGGAAATTTGTTTGGGAGCTGGTTCTTAGCATACTTTTGGCTGTCAATCTCAGTCAAAAGATCTCCATATTAAATAGATCTGCGATTATAATATGCATTTTTAATTAAAAAATATTATTTTCTAAAAATAAATCAGTTTGTACAGGGTTTTCTTTTTTGCATAAAAAGTCTCTGGAAAGTCCCTGGAAAGACTTTTGTTTACTAAAGAGATTCTTCAGATTTCATCTCTATGACCTTTCATGTTGATTTATTTGATGTTGAAGAAAATAAATATCATAAGGAGTAATGGTTTTCTAATGTTTATTTTGAACTACTTTAACTTTCATTTGAATATAACACATATTTAACTATTTGTATATTTACACAGACAAATATGTGGATAGTTTAACTCCATGACCAAACTGCACTCTTAGAATAAACCCTACTTTTTTTGTGCCCAAGCTAAATCCTGTTTAGTCATGCATTAGAACAATCTGTTCTGGCTATTCTAAATATTCTGTGTTCAGAAGGTCGCACTTGCCAGAAGTAATTCACTGCTGGCTATTTTATAACCATGCACTCCTATAAAGTTCCTAATCTTAAATTACTTCCTGGTGCTCACTCTACTGATGGATCTATGCAATGTATTCATACTCCCTTGTAGCCTTCATTTTCTAGCTAGATCAAGACTATCGTGCTGGATACACTGTTAGGTCTTTTGATCATTCTGCTAACACTTTTGAATGTATTCCTGCCTATTGTATAAATTTAACATCTTTTTTTATCACAACTAGCCATAATTGCCCATGTTGTAGATGAAAAGGCATGAATTTTATCCAAGGCACGATCATTGAATGTTTACTATGAGGACTTTTTCGCCCTTGTTCTCTTCTGCTTTGCTGCAGCGTTAACAGACATCACTGAGAACTTTGTATTGAGGAGTTTTGCTTTAAAAATGATGAAGGAGAAGAGAGCCTGCATGGGGGTTAGGTCCTTCCCATGAGAAAAACAGGTCAATTTCTAAGCCTTGATTTCAGTTTCTTATTCCAATTTCTGAGAGTTCTCTGCTTGTTTTTGAACTTTGATTTTGGTTCAAGGTGTCGAATAACCTCAGATCATTTCTCTCATCTGAATGAATTTGAAATTTTGTTTTGAAATTTAAAACACTGTTTTTTTTTTCCAAGCACACACACACACAAAGTGTAACTTTCAATAAAATTGATGTTTTTGACTAAATTTAATAAAGGGACAAATAAACCACAAAAATTCAATCTTTAATGGCCTATTTATAGATAAATCCTATTAGATTTTTCTACTTGCAGAATTCTTGTGTGATGTCTTCCTTGTGTCTATTTCTGCAGTGAAAATATATGTATATATAATGTCTCAGAATAGCTCGTCTAGTAGCTAAACTTTCTGTTTCAAGCTTTAATATTAGTTAGAAGATAATAATCTTTTAAATAGGCAATGGCCTAGAAATTATAATTCGTATATCCTGGCAGTTCTCCAAGCCTGGGAGCTATTTATATCTGATATATTAAATATTAAAAGAGCAGATTGATGCTACGAAAGCATTAGGATGTCTCAGCTCATTCTCTCTCCCTATTTTTTAGTCACTGGTCCTGATTGTAAAAGTCTCCTTTATTGTAAAAAATGATAGTCTAAAATTAAACTTTTAAAGTTCTTCTTAGATATGAAGATATCTACAAAGTTAGCTCAAAAGTAAATATATGCATAGTACAAATATATGTATTTTGAGAAATAATATTTCATGCTTTTTAGAAATAGCATACAATAGCTTCATTAAGTTTTAATAAACTACTCAAATGAGGACTTAATATCATCTGTAATATCCATTTCTCAAAAAAATACGAATTTATGTGTCAATATGTCATATTTGAAGGACAAATGAAGATTTGCCTAAGAGGAACCCTTGCTTTCTCTGTCTATATATACGTATTTGTTTGTCCAAATAAAAATACTGAATATATGCTTAATCTGATTTTTTTTACAGGAATGGCTTGAAATAGTTCTTAGAATGTTCAGATTTCAGAGTTAAAGAGAGACTTGATTACAGTAACATATACCAATAGAATTATTACTATGAAATGCTATTTATTTCTGCTTTGCTATTCACATAATGTGTATGAGACAAAATTTAAGAAAAAAATGTGGTGACTGTGTGCTCACATAAGTAATATGTGCAATGTATAATTAAAAAATCAGTGATGCTGTGACAACAAATTTTCTTGCTGAATATGGTTTTCCTTGTTTGGGTAGTTTAGGATTTACAGTGGCACCCACATTAGCTAAAATGATCAATTAATTGCTATTGGTAGCTTGTGCAATCAAGGCTGAGTATATATACCGAGTTTTCTAATTACATTTTGAAATCTAAATTACCCTTATTTATATATTATTAACCTAGATGTTTCTTAATCATAAACGTGGTGATGATTTTTCTTGTACCCAATATAGACATGTTGTTCATTAAAGGCAAAACTAGATAATAAAAACTTATTGTTATAATAAAGTGATCCTTAATCATTCTATAGTATGCACTTAAGATTCCTGCTTTGAGATTCTTAATCTGAAGGGTTACGATTTTTTTTTTTCTTTAACATTACCTTCATGAAGAAAAAAAGTTAGCCAAAGTGAAATTCTTCAGTAATTTTTATACTTGATTAGAGGCCATCACAAGTTAGTTTTCAATAGATTTACCAAAGAGTGATTGTTTAGCCATAGTGCTAAACTTCTGTCAGCAATATTGGATAATTTTCAATCTTGTTTCATTATGCTAATAGTGTTTTCGCAACAGTTAACATTTAGATTGTAAATGTAAAACAACTATTTTCTTTCAGAGGTCAGTGAAACAAAAGTATATGCCATTTCCAAAGAAATATACTTTCTTTGAGATTCTAAATAGCAGTAAATTAGTTATTGTTATTTGTGTTCAAATGAATATTGTCCTCAGTTCAAAATATATTCATGCCAGTAGCATGGATAGCCAGTACCAAACTCAGTAAGATTAGGCAAGACAGTAGTATTGTCACCAGTAGTGTTTTCCATAAAATACAAAAAAAAAAGTGATAGACCGAACCAGTAGTCCGTCAGCTACTTTAATAAAATAATGCAGTTCAGCTTGTGTACCATTGTAATCATGAAGCTGACATTGTTTTAATGTCTTCTGTGCTATATTTCTTTTATAGGAACTGTACCTCAGGGAACAAGTACCATAAAATAAAATTTGGAAGCTTAAGGGAACATAGGGCTAAATTAAAAAAAAAAAATCTGAGAGCATGTCCACTTGAAATATCATATTAATTAAATAACATACCTTTCTAAAACTGTAGTCAAAATCTCCCAATGTATCCCACATCCCATATACCATCACCTGCAAGACTCCCTTCAGAATGATAAAGACAATATAAAATTTGATTTGAACTCAGAACATTGTCACCTTGGTTTATCTCAAGGAACAGAGAGAATGAGGTGGATAATACAAAAATCTCTTGATTATTTAACATGTCAAGAGATCAGAATGAAATTTGAAGATCCATAATTCACTGTACTTCCCAAGTAGCCAAAAGGTCTTTTAGGGATGATTGAGTTTCACCAGTCTGACTAGAAACTAGAAAATATCATAACCTCAGTTACAAGTAGAATCTACTTTTTCATAGGGTGAGGAGAATGATGGAATACTGATTCCAGTGATTTTTTTTTTTCTTATGTAGAAAAAGAATGGCTAAATATATCCACTTTTGAAGTTTCAATAGGGTTGTCATAATTAAAGGTCACAAGAACATGTGTATCACACAGACATGAAGTCAGGAAGACAAACTGATACTATAAACCTCGATTCAGATATGAGTGGAAGATGATGGTGCAGTTAGTAAGAAAATTTAATAGCTCCCATAGCTCCTAGCCAGGGAAGGTTGGTAGTTTCATAATTCAAATACTGAACTGAAGACAAGAAATATGCAAGATGAGATCATCCAAGCCTTCAGTATCTAGAAAACCTGAAGCTCCATGTAACTTCAACCTTTAAAAAAATCATGCCTAAGCTCTTAGTTCCATCTCAGAGGCATGGAGGTTTTGGTAGTCAATACAGAAGAAGCTGAGTATTAAAATAGAGCCTGAGAAGGCCTCGGAAGGCAAGCTTTATTCTGCAACTATTTCAGTATTTTAATGAACCAGAAGTTTTTTGAACATCTAGATTTACATGACATTTGAGAAGAGATAGCCATCATGTACAAGAGAAATGCCAAGAAATAAGTATTCAGTTGAAATAAAGCCTGACTTCTGTGCTTTCCATCTGTGGTTTTCTGGCTGTTCTGAGTGTGCATGAGGTATAGCTGTATGCAAGCAAATGTATAAAGCCTGATCTGCATCAGGGTAAACCCAGATTTTCCCCAAGAGGAAAAAGGTAAAAGAGAGAAAGTCATGACTTGTTTGCAAGAGTTTTTCTCACTCATGATAATGCAGTATTGTCACAAAACATTAAAAAAACACTAAATGTGGTACATGAGTCTCTGCTTGATATTTCAGTGAGATTGTAATCCTTGCTGTCTATCAATATAAATAATGATTCTGTCTTCCTATTGTACTAGTTTGAGACTAAGATTGTCATACAATTGGGCTGTAAATCCTTTAAGTGACACTGCCAGGAGCTTTCCAGCAGCAACATCTTCATCCCTGCCTTTATGTATTCTACAGATGCTTCAATACAGACCTCAGTACCCAGATGTTTTAACATCACGATTTTATGACTTATTTGTTATTTAGGGATTAGTAGAGTAAGGTGACAGGATTCTATCAAACAGGAAGAAATCTTTCTTTCTCAATGGTAATTTCTTTTAAACTCTTCCTATTTTTCTTTTTTACATTATGGTTCAGATTCCTTACTAAATCGTTACCTGCAGAAAGTTATGTCAAAATTAATTCTATAGCAATGACTCCCATTAGTTAATGAGATAGAAAAAAAGAAAAACTAAACAACAAAAACACTTGACACATTCTGTAGCTCAAACTAGTTTAAAAAAAAAATGTTACCAGCCTTGAGAATAAAAATCATTAAATCTACAATTAGAATTTGAAAGAAAACTGGAGGAGTGCATTGAAGACTGTTACTCAGAGATTCACAAAGTTATCTTCAGGATTTTACATCCCTTGGTCATCCTGTTATTTGGTCATAAAGACCTCCTCAGGCTCATGAGGAAGAAATGTTCTTAATGACCATGTAATGCATTTCCGGGGACCACTTAAGAGAAATTAAGTAAATACCTGAAAGTCTTTGCAAGTAAATGCAAAAACATTTGGCAAATACTCTTATGGGGGAAAACATAATATCAAAAGCAAACAAGGATTTGAATAAAAAAGCAAGATTAAGTTTTAGAAATGACAAGATTTGTACAGATTTTGTCAATAATATGAAATTATAATTCCTTAAATTTATTCCTTTTCCTGAATTATTAAAAATATTTTTAACATTATTATAGAGTTGAGTCAGTGAGATATACAAGGGAAGAGATTTTTTATATCAGTCCCCTGCAGAGGTGTTAATAGGAAGGAGACAGTCTTCATCTGCTTCATTTGAATGTAAATATGAAGCAGTTTCTGCAGAAATCTGAACCCTCTTCGGATTATTGCTATAGTATGATAGTTTGCAGAAAAGTAAAAAAAAAATGAAGAAATCTAGAAAAAATCTATATATAAGCATTATAAAAATAAGTAAAAACAATTCTTCGCCCTTAGAAATCTATAAACCTAAGGGGAATGTGGTCTAATGGACTAATTAATTTCGAAAATTAAAATCTGGAATTAGATATGGCTATTTGTCATTGGTGGTGTCTGAGACCACTGAAAAATGGAAAAGAATTTTCAGACTACTTTTCATGAGCATTGTCTGCCCTCACCTTTTCCCTTTATCTTGTTCTTCCTTCAGTGGTAGCTAAAGATGAAAGAATAAGTTTATTTTATGACAAAAGGAAAAAGGCTCTGGTTTGTAGGCTGAAAAGGCCAGGAACTTTTCAGTAGTAGCTAACAGTGAAATACACCTTGAAAACGTTTATGAAATTGAGGTAGGAAATAATTTTCACTTCTCTATATATTTTACTATAAATTACCTTTTATAGTCTCTCTTCCCTAACCGTTCCTCCTTTTGTATCTTCTGAAAGCCCGTCCTCAGCATTTGCAAAGTGTGCAATGCACTATTAGCAGAACTGTAGGGGACAAACTAGTGCCTGAATTCAGAACAACTCTGAGCCTTTTGACTGTTCAGCTCTGATCAGACTGAACAGTCAAAAGGCTGAAAGTAAACTCTAAGATACACATCTGATTGATTGTTTTAAAAAAAAGTTTACTCTTTTATTGATTAGTCATTTGAAAGAGTTAAAAGTTTCAAATAAGTGACTTTTCACAATTGTTTAGACTAACATTTGTATAAGTTTTTGTCATTTATTTGTTCAATTGTAAATTCAGTCACATTCTCCTAGGTCTCTGTTTCTTTGATATCTGGCATAAATATACCTCATTTTATGTAGCAAGATATTATCAAAAATGTTGTCTTAATAAATCAAAAAACTTGTGGCAAATGGAGACTACATGCAGAAAAAAAAATGTATATGTCAACTTTTAAATAATATTAAAGTATTTCTTTACCTGCTGTTGTTAAAAGGGGAATTTTTCAGCTGATATAATTTTCCTTATTATCAAAATGGTTGGCTGCTCTTCTGTGAAATATTGCTAAACATAACCACATGTCTATCACTGTGTATCGTTGTCTGAAAATCTTTTTTTCTCTCTCTCTCCTTTTTAACAGGATTTGGAGTTCACGAAGTTGAGGTAGGAAACAAATTTTATTACGCGATTAAGTAGTTCACTCACAGCCAAGAATGTTCCAGTTTGTTAATGGTTTGATCTGATGATTTTTAACCAGGAATCATTCCTTCTCAAGGTGCAGCAACAGAATAAATTATGTTTTCTACGATACAGAGAATTATTCTGAATTCTTATTAGTGTTTTGTTTGTATAAGATATTTAACAAAAATAAGTGACAATGAAACTAAGTTTGCAAAACGTTCTGAAGCATAATACATTACGGGATTATTTATCCTCCCATTAATGCTAAAATTTTTCCTTAAATTAGTTTTGAGTCTGATCCGGCCCCATGAAATCGGAAATCTTCTAGGGAGACTTAGTATCATTGGGCTGTGGAATGCACTCTCATAGAACACCTATTGTTTGCTTCAAACTGGGGTGAAAGGAAGAAGGTGCTTCTGGCTAATGATAATTCTGAGCCTACATTATCTATGGGGATTTATGATAAAGCTGAGCTTACACATTACACATTAATTAAAATTAGTAGCTGTGTAGTACTTACACCTTATTTTCAGTGATAGAAATCCTATCTGATTTGGAGAAATAAAATTAATATGTTCTTTCAAAAGTATATTTTCTACCTCAGTATTCTGCCAATATTTTGGCAGAATAAATCTTTGGCAAAAATCAATACCTCACTTAATAAAACGATGGAGTATGTTCATAGTGTTTAACTTTAGTTTAGTTTGAGGACTTAAGGATATGTCTATGTCTTATGATTTAAATTACCTTCTACAATATGACAAATGTTCACAGCAGGCTTAGTCTATTGAAAAGACTTCATGTTGGACATAAATATTTGACAGACTCTAGCCATGAAGGGTAAGATAAGGGATAATTTAATGTCTCTGTGGATCAAAGATTACTTTTTCATTATTCTGTAAAATATTTGTACTCGATATGTTTTTGGGCTTATTTCTATCTATCTTCAGTCCATTCCTCTCTGCATTTGTGTTCGTATTGAAATGTAAGGCATGTGTAATGTACAATTTTGCTATTTTCATTGCCTGAGGATTTCCAAGCCTACTTCCATATCTCATTTCTTAAAAAACAAAGCACATCATTGCATTCTACTTGACTCCAGGAGAACTGATTTCCTCCAGGAACGATACTGTAAAACACTTTCTGCATCTGGTTTAACAGTACAAATATATTAGAAAGTTTACATTTGGGGGATGTTGTTTGTTTGTTTGTTTGTTTTACAGAAAATGACTTACTTAATCATTTTTTAAATCAAAAAGCAATATTTTTATATATATCTTTACCACAGATATCTTCAAATATTTTCATATATTTTTGAATTACATTCAGCCTGCTTGAATGGCTTGTGTTAAAAAACAGAGCTGTATATATATTTGTGTGTGTGTGTGTATGTATGTGTGTGTATGTATTAATATATATTCAGCTCTGTTTTTAGCATAAGCCATTCAAACAGTCTTGAGAAGTAAGAAAACTTTCAAAAGCCTCATATCAGAAGGTATCATAGCCAAAAATAATAATGCTGACACTATACCATGAATTGAAAATAGAGACACAGTAATCAGAATCAAAGAAAAAGAAACCACTGTTCCTGAAGGAGATATAGTGTGAAGAGGAACTGCATAGTTCAACGTAACAATGTTTCATGAACACAAAGGAGCACAGGCTCATTTGTAAGAACTGTAAGATGAAAACAAGTATGCAAGTTCAGGAAGTTTCATCCTTTTTTTTTTAATGATAGTTCCCATCTCTCTGAGTGGAAGGCAATGCTGTCTCCAGTGAGCAGAATAAATTACTTTCTTCCGTCTTTTCTTTGTATTAAAATTCTCTACTTCTGTTTAGTACTTTAAAGTATACTTTCTCATGCTTTAAACATCTTTAAAAGACCCAGTTTGTGTTCTGAAGAGCGGTGTCTGTTATGCACCAGGGAATTTCTTCTATCTTCCCTAGTAAATACGAATTTTGCATTTCATTTTAGCAAAAGATCTCAAGTCAGAGTAATTTTCAGTTAAAGACAATACATTTCCAAGGTACTATCAGTGATGAAATTCTCTGTCAGTGTGTATCTCTGGAAAGGGAAAAGGCTACATATTTTCTATAGCATTTCCATTAGGTTCCCTCTATCCAGATGAGGATAACATGGTGTATATATGTTTACATGCTTGCCAGTTTTCAGGTGAACAGGTACTGACTCGTCTGAATAAAAGTCAACATCCTAAATATCCTTCCAGAAAGGTCTCCAGGGTATCCATAGGCTTTGGCACTGATTTTCATAGTTTCTCTGCCCCAGCATTTGAAAAGATATTGTTGGGCATCACCCAAGTTCCTCTATGGAGAGCAGCTAGCAAGAAAACCTTAAGTCCTGCCCTGCCAAACAGGTGTGTGTTCTTGTAAATGGAAAAAAAGTAATAAACAATAGGAAAAGGCAAAACAAGGTGTCCACAGACTGCATATAAAACTTCTGTTCTGGTTAAGGAGGACAGGTTTTTCCCTTATTTTGAATACTTTCCCAGATTAATTTTTTCCTTCTTTACTGCAAATTTAAAATAAGAGCAAGAGGGAAGCAAGAGATGCATAGACCAATATTTACCAGAGAGTAAATCCTTTGACTTCTGGAGGTAGTGGCAATCCAGCTTTAGGTCAGAGCATTATGGTAGATCCAATTCAGGTTTGCTGTAATTTTCATTGTATTGGTGAAGTACCTCTGCAGACAGAAGGAATGGTTTAATGTCTTGTAATTTAAATGTAATGTTCTTGGGAGTTCAAGTAAGTGTATCAGTAACTGATGACCGTAGCTGAGATCCTGTCATATAAAGTTGCAAATTCTAACTAAAAAAAAAAATAGGAAATGTTGTCTATTAAAATGTCCTGGTTATTATGAAAAACATCTGCTTAGGTTTATAATGTCAGTAAGAGATTTAATAGATTTTTCAGACCTTCAGGATAGTGCAGCGTTAGTTCATATACTACATTACATCAATTACTATTCATATGTCTTATAGGATCAGGCCGATATTTGTAAAAGAAAATAATTCTTTATCGCTGATGAGACATCAGCATATAAGTCATATATGTAATTTTACATATTTATTTTTACCTCATGAATTTCTTTCTCATAACCTTTGAATATAATAAAGTCATTAACCCAATCAGTCAGGTTTTTCTTTTCTTAATCTTGCAGGTATCTTTAATGTTATTCTTCTCCCAGAAATACATTTGCAGACAGTCTGGAAGGTGTGTGACTGAAAAAGGTCAAAACAAAATACCAGCATACTTAGCAAATATATTTTTGCACTCCGTTCACAAAAATCCTTTTGGTTGCATAGCAACAGTCTTTTTAATTACTACTTGCAATCTAGATTTTAATAATTTAATTAGTATTTTTCTTCATTAAATTGTTTCACCCAATAAATTTAATGAATTCAATTCATTGCTTATTTTTAAAGATTCCTATTTACCTCCCTTCTTTGCCCTCCCAGCATGTTTGACTAAGCAGTACAGACTAAAAATCTCATTAATTTCTTATCAAAAACCACAGCCAAAGTTTTCAGCCTCACCCAATAGGCAAAGATTTATCGTTTTATGTACCCTTTGTAGTTAAAGTCCTTGGAGTTCAGGTAAGTCTGAGTGAAGTCAATGAGTTTTCATAAAACTGCCAAGATACAACTAACTACAAGGAGTAATTTGCAGACTGGAACTATAGTAAGGTTTCAAAGGCCAAATTCAGAGTGACTTAGGATGTTTACAGTGTCCTAATTTTAGTGATAGTGATTTCAATGCTTTTTTTGAAAATGTTTCCCTTAGATGTTTTAATCTTGAATTAGCAGAATCATAGATCCTTATAAAAAGCCTCTACTATTGCTGTGGTTTGCATTGCCTCTGAGAAGCTGACCTAACAATCAACGTAAGAACTGTTAGTGGGAGAAGATCTAAACTGCTGCAGAAATGCAAGCACGTTTATTATGAAAATATGTGCTCTAAGAGCAGGGCAAGGTTGTCAGCTGCTCTTGGACAGAAGAACCAGGTGAGGTTATTCAGGAATTATTACTATTAAACTCATACTAAAGGAATTGCATATTATATTATTCAGGAGCGTCTTACAAAGTTACTGAGTGGGGAGTTTAGAATCACTCACTCACACCGAGCAACCCCTAGCTTTGGATCTACAGGAAGGAGGTGCTCTCTTAATAGTCTTTAGATGCAAACTCTTTGTTTAGCAGTGCTGGAGTTTGTACCAGCAGACAGCAAGATGATTTCACTTAGCAGGAGCACCTATATAATACCTGTTGGAAACTGTCTTCTGAGATTTTATCTGGTAAAAACTTCAATTTTAAAGGTTTTACAAAATTTTGTAAGACTTTCTACTTTTCAGTGCCCTGTTATGAATTCATGAAGTGCACTTTTCTCATACTTTCTCACAAAATAATCTTGAAGAGAATGTCAAATCTGCATTGTTGTAGATTTAAACATTATAATATCTGAAACAGAAAAAAATAGAAATGGCTTATCCACATATTCTGATAGCCTTCAAAAATATTGTTTATTGAAGCCTAAAAAAAAAATGACACCATGTGTAGGATAGAAAATTGTTCCCATTTCCAGCAATAAATAAGAGTCGATCATTAAAAATTCTGAGTGAATTTGTATTGCAATGATTTTTGCAGCTACTTGATATATTAATCTGAAATACTTTGTAATTATTTTTGTTGTGTAAAATCTTTAGAGCCTTCACGTCTTCTTCACCTATTCAGTATTACACATTACACTTTCCCACCTACACTGAACTTTCATGATAATTTTGCATTTAAAAAGCACTATTTTAAGACTTTTAAACAGTTTTTTTAGTTGGTTTTTAAACAAGACCACCCCGCCAAAAAAAAGCCCTTAGCCCTTAGGAAAACAAAAGAAAAAGAAACTCCTTGCTTCATTATCTCCCTCATTAAAACACATTTATCTAAATAGAATTAATAGAGTACCTACCACAGGTTTTCTTCACTGATTGCACATGAATTTGTGGATGTTAATATTCAAGGACATTAAAACAAAAATAAAAGAAATTAGATTCTTTCAAATAAGAGATGCTTCAACGTTTGGTCCCATAAAATAAAATAAACATTGTAAAAAATTAAGCCTATAAACATCAGGAAGATGGATAAGTTGACACATCATACTGCATATCTCTGTTTAATAATATTATATTTCATTTCCCATGCTAAGAAAACAGCCATTACCCAAAGCAGCCATTCGTAAACAGCCATTGTGAACAGATTGCATCCTTGTTGGTGGTATGATAATTGAAATAAGTTTACCAGTCTTTTATGAGGAAATACCAGATGTATGAAATACCTATTAATCAACTCACTCGCTTTTGCAAACATCAGTTTCAATACCGATGGCTATAAAAGAATAAATGGAATAACAGCAAAAATATCAGAGAATTAGCAAAACAATTCAGTGATGTGGTACATTCCTTGCAGTAAGGAAGCCAGAAGAGAAGGCGGGGGTTGAGAGTAAATGGATCATTTCCTTTGGGCCTTCCTTTTGCCAATCGTTTTGCTGCTCATGTTTCTGTTTTTGAATCTCTGCAAAACCTCTCTTTTAAGTCTGCTTAAAAATGCCATTGTGGACAATGGCAGGAAAAGTCAGATGCCCTTCAATATCTCTATATGTATTTGTTTTTCTTCTATTCAGCACATTTTTCAGTGTGTCTGTGCTAGTTCTGTGTCTGGGCAAGAGGCTATCATGTGCCTCTTGCCAGTGTACCTGGCCTACACTGACGTAATGCAGTAACTTCCTAACAATTCTGAACAGATTTAGTCTTGGGTTGTTATTATCAATACCACTAACACCACTACTAACACTACTACTACTAATAAAACTACTACTACTACTGCTACTATTTGATGCTTTAACAACTAGAAAGGAGGTGCTATGACAGAACTAGAGAATGTGGCAGAAACATTTGGAATTTATCTGTATTACATATATTTAACATTGGTTTTGATGCAGCTGAGGAATAAAGAAGATTTCATGTGAGATCTTCTTGTCATGATTACTAAAGACTCCCTGCTTCTGAGTCACTACACAGTTTGTTCACATTTTAATCTATATGGAAACTGAGTGAACGAAGCCAGAGAACAAGAGTGGTCAACTGCAGTAACTCAAGCAATGATGACAACTGCAAGAACCATGAGATGTGTCGCTGATCTCAAAAACTTCAGGAAATATGCCCTGCACTGAGCTTCTGTCAGAGTCTACAAATAGTGCCCTTCCCACTGCTTTAACCCCTCGAAGTGGATCAGAATAGGCAGTTTGACTCAGTGTCTGAGTCACATTCCCTCTTCCATCAGGCCAAATCAGCTTGTGTCTGCGTGTCCCAGTGGTGCTCCATAGGAGGAATGAGTAGTGCAGTAATACCACTGATGTCGAAGACTTGGTGCACCCTGTCAACATTCCCTTCTGAGTTTCAAAAAAAAGTAGCCCCAGGCTTCTCAGAAAAGAGATCTAGTCTAAAATGTAAATGTAGGTGCTCTCCTACCCACTTGTGTGAGCAGCTGGTCTCATAACAGTAGCTAAAACTTTTTTTGTTCTGTTTTGATAAGAAGTTATTCCTGGCCATAATTAATTAAAAATATTACAGATCTGTCATGCAAAACTGCTTCTGAAAATTTTTCTACGTGTGCTGTTGAACCTAGTTTTGATTTGACCAATTGGTTGTTAATAAAACATAAAAGAAATTTTTAGCACTAGTTTCAAAAGTGCATAAGCAGATCATATCTGTAATTACAGTGACTTATTTGATAGCATATAAAATAAAATAAAATAAAATAAAATAAAATAAAATAAAATAAAATAATCAAAAGCATAAGAGTTCCATCCTTATTGGCAGGTACTTGTTTTGACCGTACTCAAAGTAATCTGTTAGCATCCCTGAACCAGGCTCTCAAACGCATCATTATAAAATAACAACTAAAATTTGCTGATAATTTAGCAGGCACAACTTCTTATCAACTCTATTACAGGCCAATTGATAACATACAACCTAAGGCATGCAAGGCTATGAAAATGTCAGTTCGTATCTCAATTATTACTGTTAACTAGCATAACTTTTTATATATGTCACATGAAACTTTTGAAAAGAGCTGATAGCCACATCAGTGAGTTTTATTACAAATTGCCATCCATCCAAGGGGCTGACTGAATTTGCGTGGTCCTTTACTGTTACAGTACTGTGTGAAAAAGGCAGACTGTAGGCAGTGTGACCTGCTTTCTTTGATCCACTGACCAAAGAGGAGATGCATTTTATGGAATAGTCTTTTTCAGGTGTGGGCACTAGGAAGTAAAAAGTATTCATACCCAACCAATTAATGAACCAAATTAAGCCTCTCAAATTGGTCAGCACCCTGGATGAACAAGGGTGTAACTTCAGTTAAAATTCTTCAATTACAATAAAGAACAAGTTTTCAGGTTCATGACATTAAAATCAATCAACAACGCAGGTTCAGTCAGACAGAACCAACCTCACCAGCTGGTAACTCATCTGGTTTTCTCATAGTTTTCACACTGAGAGCCACCCAAGATCTGATGTTTAGGAAAGACACAGGATAGCATGTAGTCAAGTCAGACAGTGAGTTAAAACATATTCAGGAAAAAAAAACAAGTGTCATAAGTATTTTCAATCCAAAATTAAAATCTATGTGGTCTCAAAATTGTGATATATATTTAGTTTCTAGGTTGACATCTATTTCAGGAGTTACTAGAGTGCCTTTTTCATTCACTCAAGTAAGAGAGAGCTACAAACTCTCCTTTGGAGTCCATGCTATATGAAAAACATTATTCTATATTATGGATGGAAGTATCCTCTTGATATTTAAATAATTTAATGATTATGACAAAAGACATGCAGTACATGTCTCACTAAAATTAGTTAATTTTGAATCTGAAGAACAGACTTGTTAAAAGATCTAATTTTTATGAGATTTTAATAAACACAGTCTAATCTGTCTGCTTATGAGCAACTTCAAGCGTCACTTCCTCTGCGCCCAGCAGCAGTGCATCCCTGTACGTAGGAAGTCAGGCAGAGGGGGCAAGAGAC
>JAUBNY010000185.1:4467598-4503957 GCA_032275445.1 Crypturellus soui
GGGGTTGGACTAGATGACCTCTAGAGGTCCCTTCCAACCTTAGGCATTCTGTGATTCTGTGATTCTATGATTCTATGAATTTTTGTCTGGCTTTTTCTAACCTAAAACCTAAATAACCTTTCTAACCTTTTTTCAATCCTAAGATTGGCTCATAGACTACCCTACAAAAAGGCCAGTGCTCTCAAGAAAGTATTTTGGTTTCTGGCATATGTAAATGCTGTCAAAATAAAAAACTATTAAATGTAGAAAGTGTAACCCTTTCTTTATCAGAGGAAAATCTTGCTTGAAAGTGCTGTTTGATTTCTGCTGAGTCACACCACATATTTGCAATATGCTGCGCTTCTTAGCAGCAATGTTTCTTTTTATCACATAAAAATAGAGATATAGGTAAAGAGATTTTTTTTAAGTATCTGGAGGACAACTGTTCATGTTGCTGAGATCTTACCATAAAGCAACAATAGAAAGAGAGTCATATTTGTCCTGATCATTTTCCTGTGCCTCACAAAACAAATACAGCAAGAACTCGAGCAATACATGCAATGCTCTTCTAATATCTGGAAATGGGCTATACTATTTATTTTATTGTTTATGTAAGCTGTGAATGTCTCATCATATTCTCTTTGTCCTAATCTGCCTTATGTAGAATATGTACAACTGTTTTTTTTTTTTTTTTTTTGTCTTTTTCTCTAACGCTTTTCAAATGCTAGCACTTAAGGTTTAATGGCTACTGGTTATTCCAGAAGTGCCCAAGGTCACTGTGAACAGTTTTTATAAATACATAAAAAATAAATGAATTCAGCATTATTATGCAATGTTTAAATTTCTTATTAATATAAAAAGGGAAAATCCACTGCACACCAGCTTCATGTAAACATTAAAATTGTACATTTGACCACATTTACATGACACTCTTGTAGCTGTAAATAGTTCTACACAGTTTTATAACTTGGAAACATTCCAGTACTATGTATACATTTGCTCTGGCTTGCAGTTTTTCCAGTTTATGGAATAAAACCATTAAGTTGGAGCTGCCAAATTCATTGAAAAGTAGGCACTTTGCTGTTTTTAGGCATTTCTGAAAATTACCCTTAAAACACTGGAGAAGAGGAAGTGTCTCAGATTTCTGCATGCATAACATTACTCCTTAAGTGGTTTTGCTAATTGCTTGTGTGAGTAAAACTAAGCTTGTATATAAATGTGTACTCAGATAAGTTGAAAAACTATCCTTGCCGTATTAGGTTTATTGCAGTTTGACTCAACTGTCTTGAAACTCTCTGTGTTGTGGCAAATCATAGCAGTCAGACCCCACAACAGAGACAATCTCTTGTAGTTCCTGGTCACGGAAAACCCTCCTTGGTAGCCAGAGATTTGGGTATCACAAAGAAAACTTACTTTTACTTCCATAAATTTTCTTTCACTAGAATCTTCAGGAGATTCTCTGGGCACTGTCTTTTTATTTACCTTGCTATCAATCATCCCTGTAGTCATGTTTCACATGTTAATATTGACAACCTGCCTACTAATTTCAGTTCCACTCTCAATCTCGTGTGGCTCTGCATAAGAGGCAAAACAACTGGAAGAGCATGTATTGGCAAAATACTTTTAGTATATGAAAACATATATATATCTTGGCTAAGAAAAGCTATGAGAGGGTATATTACCAGTATAACAAGTATTGTTTAAGTGATAGCAATTCCTTTAATGACTTCTGGGTGCTTTCCATCTACAACCACATCACTTCTCTTTCATAAGTGACATTGCTTTGGCTTATGAATCTTCTAGAGCCATGCTGCCGGATGGCATGTGCAGCCATTGAAAAATATAATCCTTCCAAGGAGTTAAATGAAAACCTAACCAGAACAGCAGTACATATTACAAATATAATAGCTGTCTTGAAAGTGTATCCTGGGGTTCCACATGATGTCATAAGCTGCTACAACAAATTTAACAGTATTGTTGCCTGGAAGCTAAGCCATTATACTATGTTTAATTTCACTAAGATGTAAATTACATGGTTCAGTGTGGTCTACTATTGGCTACTGCCATTGTAGATCTTATTCTTGCAGCTGTCAGGAATCGTAATTTTTTTTAGCTGGAAGGCTTAAGCCTTTATACTTTTTTTTTTAATTATCTTATTCCTCCCTCATTTACCTCCATCTTATCTCTACACTCATCTTTCTTCCAGTAACATTAACAGAATTATAGGCTAAAACTCCTTAAAGTACATTAATAAATATTCATTCCTTGAGGAATGGAAGAGCAATATTAACTTGAAGAGTGACTTCCTGCCTGTTATCACTTTCAGTTTCACTGTGCCTTTGAGTCAAAAAGAAAATACTTTTAATACACAAAAATAGCCAGTTTGTGCATTTATATTCCATCTTCTATGGTAACTGCCAGCATAAAATTTGAAGAGACATTCTATTTTACTAGGTAACTTTTACCAAGGAAATATGTACATGAACTCTTTATTCCCTACAAGTGTATTAAGGCTTGTGGCTTGAACTATCCTCCAAAATTTCCAGTTGAAGGAAGAGAAGTAGTATAATTAACCATAAGTGAAAAATAATATAAACGTCTTTCTTTAAAATACTTTAATACCAGTCCTGACAACTTTTTACAAGTACTGTAAACACAACATAGCATAGTGGAAATACTATGAGGAGATTATTCGTGAGGATTTTTTTGTTGTTTATTTTTTTCCTTCCAAACATCTACTAGTTAAAAAATACTGTACTCTTGCCTCTTTGTCTGTTGTTTTCCTCTGTGCACTTGTCTGTGGGTGGATCTTTGGCCCATTGACACTGCTTGCCAATTCCACGCTGCTGACAACATAATTGATTCTAGGCAGTCTTATGTATATATGGGAAATCGGTGGAGATTTTAGATTAGCTTTTAACAGCAAGTACTGCTAATAAAGAGGTGATTCACAATAGAAGTATGCTTGAAATGACAGAAAATAAATCAACAATAATGGCAGTCAATTGTAAATCACACACAATTAAATATATTTCTCCCTCTAACTTGGAAACCTAAAATAAAGGACTGTTCCAGCAACTCAGGTTTATAGAAATGTGCTAATGTTTTCTGCTGTCAGTTGGCTTTGTGTGTGTAAAAACAGCTCTTGCTTACTTCTCTGATTCTGGCTATATGTATTTACTTATTGTGGTTGATACAATCTACCAGCATAAATTCCTGCCTTTATAGTTCAGTGATGGTATAGAAGCCATTTCTTCTGTCAAAGCTCTGAAACATTTCTGAGATTCAGAGAAATATTGTGAAAAGAGCCATAAGATATTTTTTTAAAATTTGTCAGAATTTTCTTTATAGGAACATTCAACCTTGTAATGGTGGTATTCACGGCCATGTTGCGGTTGATTTTTTTATTTCTTTTCTGTTTTTCTTTTTTTTGTCATATATTTGAACAAAAAGAGGCTGATGCAGTGTTTTAGATCAAGTGACAAAGGATTTAATTAGACTATTTCCTTGTATAAGGAGCTTTAGGTAAAAATGAAAACAAAAGTCTTGACCTTAAGGGAGATTTTTCCAAGAAAAACAGAATTCTGATTTCCTTCCTTCTCCCTTCCCTTCAGTCATTTGTGAGTCTTAATCAGACTACAGGGAGAAGAGTTCTGAATCCTGAGCTAGCCTTGTGCTGGGCTTCATTTTTACCTTGTGAAATAGTAAATTTTCAATGTATTTAAAAGTTATGTGGAATTTTCCCAGAAGGTTTTTACCTTTTTTTTTTTGTGTACATCTGCACAGATGCTCCACAAGCCAGGTCCGAATAAGATTAGATTTACATACATAACAGCTAATGAAGAAAGTAGTAAGAATGAAAAAAAAAGCATTTAACCATAAAATTCTCCGTGGTAGACACAAATTGAAAAAATACTGTCAAAAATCCTTTCCTTTGTGCTTGACATAAATAACCTGGCTGTACACTAGTGGTTTTCACCAGGAGAAAATTGAGACATAAACTTCAAGATTCATAGCATTAGAAATCTGACTTTTACACTTGACTCTTGATAAGAAAAGAGGAGAGTAAGAGCTGATATACCCACTACATATGAGTACGTACAACTCTTATAATTTATTTAATCTTGATATTGTTGTAACATCTCCAGACAGCTTTTTGGTTTGTAGCACTCTGACTAAAGTAAAGTGGGAGAAGTACCAGTCCCTGGCACAAAGAGTAGTGTGAAATTCACCACGTTATGGGGAGCACTCAAAAAATGGTTTATGGCAAGTGTGCAGAAAATACCCCTTCAAAATCTTTTCACTCTCTTTGTCTCCCAAACTCTTGCACTTGGAAGTGAAAACTTGAAAATTATGAAGAGAAGTTCCCCAACCCTAGAAGTAGAGGATTTTCCTTTTTTTACTGCAGAGTTTATTTACACATATTTTTATATGTAAATGAGATGCTTTTGATATTCAGTTTATCAGAACCGTACAAGATGTGATGACTTAGTGTTTCAGACTCAGAGGATATGCTACCCAAAGAATAAATGAAACGGGGGAAATAAGGATGTATCAAGCGAGGAATCAGGCAAAAAAATCTCTCTCCCTCTCTCTTTTTTATCTTTTCTTTTTCTTTTTTTTTTAATCCTCGAAAAGCATTGTCTAAATATACAGTTGGGTAACTTTTATTTATCTGTTTCTTAAAAAATATTACGAATAATTGATGCTTTTAATATATATCGTGCAGATCATATCGGAGATTTAGATGTTGTTTAAAAGGTAGGTCACTTGTTAGCTTTTTGCAAAAATAAAATTACAAAATAAATATCATTACATGGCATGTATGTATTTTTCCACTTAAATGATAATTTTACAACATTCCTCTTATCCTGCTTTCTGAAGACTGATCCCAGAATACAAATTTTGTTTAAAGGGATAAAAATACTAAAGGTGAACAACTGTGAAAGTGTTCACCACCACTACCTCACATTCATGTGCTGCAACCTTATCCTCTAAGAGGTGGTGTGATAATTATTTCCTAGATCAAAGCCGTTCAGCGTATAATAATGACTTTTATCTTGGAAGTTGTCCTCTAAGTTTTGCCAAAACCGTGTCTCTGAAGCATGTTCTGATCTTGTATCAATATTAGATTCATTCCTGTTGAAATATACTCCTGTCACCAAAATTACAGTGAATTAACCACCATTGATTAAAGCTCTTTTCTTCACCTATCCATATTTCAGTGAGTTGTGTAAGAATGATGTTTAAATGTTTGCTTTAAACAAAATTGTGTTTAGCTATCATTAATATATCTATGAAATAAGGACTTGTTCTTTATCTTTAGTTTTACATTCCTAAAAAGCTTTCTTTCATACACAGGATACTTTGTTTAGGCTGGAGTGTTAAGGAATATGCTTAAATCTGTTCTTATTTGGAAAGTGAAATTCATAGTCACTTCCTTATAAAAAGAATTTTTAAAACATGAAACTTTACAAGCATAAGCTAAATTACAAGATCTCTGCTTTCTGTTTGGTTTACTAATTTACCCGCATCCTTTTAAAAATTCTAAGATTTTGCATACTCTTTTTAAGCTATTTCAAAATCAAACTGCATTCTGTCAATGTCTCATTTCAGCCTAATGTTTTATTCAATATCACATGTATAGCCCTATATAAATGTAATGATTCCAAAAGATGAGTAAAGCTCTTTAGAAACGTGCTACATTTTGTTTTTTTTTATATTCATTCTTTATAGCTTTTATACGATAAATTACTATACTATTTTTACTCATTTGCCATTTTACTCCATTTTGCCCTCTTTTTTTTTTTTAAGTTAGCTTTTGCTTCTAGAGAATTTCTGTGACAGTATACAAAGTTAGTCATAAAAAATATCTAAATTTGCCAATGCAGGAGAACGTCCCAACAATATTTCTTCCTCATATTTAAAGTGGTTCATTTTATTTTTTTTTCCCACAAGAAGAGATCTATACAAGTGAAACAAACTTTTTGAATTTGGTTTACTGTAAAGTCAGGTTTCAAGAGATTTAAGAAATCTGTGAGTTCTGGTAAATTTGGAAAACACGATTAGCTTAAGGAAGTGAAAGAAATTAAGAATTGTCAAAGTAATTTTTACTTTGTTTTTACTTTATTTTCCTTATTATTGGTGCATGTTGAAAATGCATCAAAAATTGTTGAAGAACTATTTCATAAGAAATCAAGTAATACTGTATGCTAAAATATATCAGGTTCTGATATTCTTTTTATTTTTAAAAGACCATTAAATTATGTTCTAGAAATAGCAATGACTCCTTTCCTTCCCTTCCTCCATCTCATTTCTTCTTACATTTTTCTCTTCTTTCTGCATGATTTTTCTCCTGGACAAAAAATAATCTATTATTTGACCTGCTTTATACCCCAGGCAGTTATTAATGCTTAGTCTATATTAGAACATCAGAAATGTTCTATTCAGCCAAAACTATGGTCTGTCTAGTACTTTTTTCCTGGTACTGAAAATAGGAGATGCTATTTAAAGAGAACACAATTACCCTGGTCACTATCTTCCATCAATTCCTCTCATATTTCCCCAGTATTTACAATTTCATGATTAGGGATGCTGAAGGATGCCTGTTCTGCCTATTCTCTATAGTAGCCGTTTACAGATTTACTCTGAAATGGTCTCATCCCTTTGTGAACCTGTTGATTTTATTTGCCAAACAGCCTTCTGTGACAACAAATTCCTGAAGTTTGTATCCTGCTGTATAAAAAAAATAAATTATCTGCTGAGCATCACTTCTTTCAGTGACTACCCACAATCTGTAATATTTGGAAAATAACAGGTCTTTATTGTCCTTACACATTCATATGAAGCCTCTGCATTCTGCTGCACAGTGGAAGAGACGCAGGCTTTTTAGTCTCATCTCATTCAGGTCTGTTCCCTCTCTCATTTCAATCCTCTGTACCTTTTCTAATGTCATTGTGGAAGTCATATGGAAAACCGTTATGTAGAGAACAAGGTGCAGCAAACATTCACAAAGCAAGCATGACGTTATTTTTTTACACCATGAAAATGGCAGCCTCCAACCTGTTCTTGCTGCCACTGCTGATGGAAATAATTATTTCAGAGGGCTGTCAACAGTAGCTCCTAGATATCCTTCCTGAATTGCAACTGCCACTCTGAGTTCAGCATCTTGTAAACATAGTTTTGGTTATTTTCTTTTCCATGGAAACTTCCTATGCATCTACCCTTGAGTTTTTCTCTCACCTTTTTGCATATTCATTCAATTTTGCAAGGTCTTTGAGGACTTTCTCCACCAGGTGTATGGCATCATGTGCACAAGAGAACTTAGCACCATCCACAGACTTGGAGAGAGCTCCTGCAATTCCTGTCATCCAAAGACATTGAAAAAAATGGTCCCAATATCAAGACACAGAGAATACCACATCTTCACTTTTTATTTTGCGTATTATTCTTCAACTGCTTTCAATCTATGAAGGGGATCTTTCCTCCAATCCTGAAGCAATTTAGATGCTTTAATAACATTTGGCTTGGACACTCATCAAAACTTTCACAATCCATGCATGTTACAAATGCATTGCTGTTGTGCACATACTGGTTAACAGCTCCACAGAGTTCAGCAATCCAGTATGGCAGCCTTTCTCTTACAGAACATGTGCTGACTTCTTCCCAAAAGCCTGTGTTCACCCACATGCTCAGTTAACTCATTCTTTGTTATAGAGTTTTCGAGGGATAAAGTCAGATGCGGGTGACTGTAGGTCTCAGGGTTTACTCTAGAGCTCTTTCTGCAGATGTGTGTGGCTTTCACAATCCAGCAGTGCTCTGGCACTGTGGATGTTTGCAATGGTATATTACACATCTTGGCCAGGGGTTCACCATTTTCACATTGGAGTTCCTAGTGGACCCTCCAGTTAAGGTCCCCAGGCATGGGTATGTAACCTATAGTTATAGATATTTTGTACTTATTGGTGTAGGTGAAATATATGTAACAACCTACTTCTCCTACATCTTCCTCATCAAGTAGTTCCGCTAGTTCCATAGGTGGCTTTCTTCTCTTATATATTTAATATCAGCTTTTGATATCAGCTTAAGCACTAGTTGAAAGGTATTATCCTTATTCTGTTCAGTGGTTCAGAGTGTAAGACTGGCATCACGTTTTTATTTAAGGAGCATATGTTCTGATAAACAAAAAACAAATAAACAAACAAAACAAAATGCAAAACTATTACTGAATTTACAAATTGTTGTACTACTCAGTAGAAAAATAATTGTGAAGCATAGGAATAACAAATTTTTAAACAGCCAGATATTGAACTAACTTTAAGAAGGAGTACTAAATGAGTACAGGGACCAAACAGGGACCAAAAGCAGGCTTGCAGACTCAGCAGCCTTGAAAAGGTTCTAAATAGGTGAATTACTGAAACCTTTGTGGGGTCTACATAACCGTAGGTCTTTTTTGAAGGTTTTCTTTTTATCAAATAAGAACAGGCTTTGGGGTTCCTTCTTTGTTAGATGCTAGTTTCCCTGACAGAAAATAACAGTCTCAAATTCCTTCTCTTTTGTATCTCCTGCCTTATGCAGTACGCAGCACACACAGCAATAGAACTGCATAAAGCGCTCCATACTGCGCTGAGAAACAAAGTCATTAAGGATCTGAGCCAAAAGCTGTTATAGTAGAATAGAAAATCCCCATTGACTTCAATGAGATTTGGGTCAGGGTTGTAGTCGAGTTAAGTCAGTCAGTATTTATAGTAAAAAAGGCTTCTAAAATTCATGTAATACAAGCTTTCCCTGGCTGTATAGTACTTATATTAGACCAACTGACTAGATAATGATACTGTTTTCTTCTGTTATTTATATCTAGAGCCACAGAAATCTTTTAGTGGAGCTGTTCTCTTGAAAATCAAATGGATTCTATTTCAAGGGTAATAGGATATTTTCTGCCAATACATATTAAAACCATATTCTTGCATTGTTAACATTTCTGTTTCACTTCAGCCTGCATTTTCTCTTGCAGTAGACAGTTCAGTCAACCATCATTATGTATCTTAGTAATATTAATATAGGGGCATATGTATTTTCTAAGTCTACTATCCTTGATTTTGTTAAGGGGATTTGACTTCCAAGGCTGTAAAAAGGCCCTGCAAAACACAGAGCAAATCTTATCGAAAAGTTTACATTTTAAAAAGGAGAGAGAAAAGGGAGATAGTGAAAAAACATAGCTGTATTTTTTAAAGATTTTTATGTTCCTTCCAACCCATTAATTCTTTAAATTATTTTTCCATTCATTTTTCCCATGACACATTCATCACTCTCAAAAAGCCAGAGTCCAAATGAACCAGATGTGCTGAACGTGCAAATAACTGAAAAATGGGTTTCCCTGGAAACCAGATGAAAGCTTTCAGAACAGCTCCACCTCCCGCTCAGCTTGCCTTTCCCTTTTAGTAGCTCAGTAATAGCAAATCAACGCACTTATATCCAGATTGTCCCCTCCACTTACATGAGTAGGGGGTAACCACTTCAGGCAGGATTCAGAAAGTAGAGACTTCCATTGCAGGTTTTCACTGTTTTATTCTCTGTAAAGCTATAACTCTTCTATAAGAGCAGCAGCATATGGATAGGGTAGGACAGGCATTTTTGCAGATGGTGTCAGACAACAGCTGCCTTCCATATTCTCCCTTGGCAACCCTGCAGATAACTGTGTAGAATATCTACTAGACGGGCACTCCAATTAGCACTCATTTATCTGGAAGCCCTTCCCCGGAACTTAATGTTGCTTTTGCAGACTATTTTGAAATTCATATTGGAACTAAATGACTTCTTAGCCCGAAAACTCACCTGCCAGATTTTCCCTGCCTTTTCCCCCATGTACATAGTGTTCTTGGGTGTCAGTGGTAATGAGACCAGCAATAGGGCTGGTCTCCATTTTCCTTGACTTCATCCTGACTCTTTGCCGTGTCTCTCAGCAGTCTGTGTGACTGAAGTACCTCGGTGTCTGTCAAACACTTCTTACATCTTATAATGCAATGTTTCAGTTACAATTAAATTCCTGGAATACTTTAACACTACTTTGGCCCTTGGTGTTCCTTCACGTAGTGTCAAAGAGAAGGGGATAATAGAACCCAGTGGATGTTCAAAACTAAGTAGCTCTTTGATGAAAATCCCTTTCCCCTAATAAAATGGTCTTTTCTGATCTCACAAATCTTTTCTTTTGCAGACCTAGAGCACTGCAGTGTAACTACAGAAATGTTGCTGTAAAAATAGAGTTTAAATTGAAATTTTCATCACATTTGTGTGAAGTAATCATGGCTTACCCTGGGAAAAGGGAGACGAGACCCTTTGATGCATTGCTCCTACTTTCATTCCTCCTCTGGTTAGGGAGCAGTACAATAAATCACTGTGCTTCCACCTAGACTAGAATAAATTTCTGAAGGTAGTTTTGCGTGTAGTGCACTTATTAAAAATTGCCAGCTGAAATGAAGGCAGTACAACAAACAACGGAAGTATCTTGCTCTGTTAATGAGAAGCTGCTGTCTGGATTAGCATGTATTTGCTGCATTCCTAATTAGTTTTCATTGTATTAACACGTTAATGTTAATATGATACATTACTTTCAGTCATGCAGGCATAAAGCCAATTTTTAGGAAACTGGACTTTTGGAGAACAAAAGTAGTGAATCAATGAATAAGTAATTTACAAAACTACCCAGCCTAACTCTAGACCAGAAATAGAGTTTATAATCCCCATTTTTCAATACATTGTTATAATTAAACATATGATTAGCATTAGCAGTGATCTCCTATGGAAACTGGCACCTAGTTTTTCCTTCTGATCTTATTTCCAGTAGAAGCAAAGATTATACCTGACTTTGCTTTGGTAGAGTTGTGTTCTTTGAATAATAATATGATGGAAGGTATCTGATACAGTGTAATATGAATGAAATATGCAGACCCTACTCCTCCCTTTCCTTCAAAAAATAAACAGCAAAAAACAATTCTGAAAAGTTGTGCGTCATCAGAATGTACAGCACCTCCTTTAGCTGACAATGCTAATATTGCTTGGACTTAGAGAACATACTTATTGACTCATGAATATTCCAAGGGAGTAGATTAATCTTTTGTGAACCATACAGCTCTGATGAAACTGCTGTTTAACATGCTAAAGTGCCAAATTCATCTTCAGCTTGTACAAAAGGACTTCCTATAATAAAGACTCTTTGTAATAGCAATAAGGCAGCTCTGTGGGGAATGTTTATCATGAAGTGTTCACACTTTGAAATACTAGACATTTCGTCTTGTATTACACAACTCCCCGAGGATATGAGTGCATGGTGCTATTTAATAGCTTCAGTTCAACTTTATGGCTTAATTATTATTTGGGACATTGTGTCTATACATTAGTCTAAGATTAGATAGCAGCGTATCTAATAAACCTCATAATCCACCTTTATTTTGTATTTCATAATGTACCTTTATTGTTTTTCATATTCCATCAGCATGTGCAAAAAATCAGTCATATCTCATCCAGCACACTTAATAGGATAGGTAGGTAGGGTAGGTGGGTGTGTAGGTAGGCAAATACATATTGTACATACATACACAAATTTAAGAATAGAATCATCATCACCATGGCTAGGCTTCGCGAACAAAGATATGGGAAGGGCTTTACCCATGTTTGCTGCAAGCACGCTGATGGCTAAAAAGACCAATGTGTGAAAGGCACGTCTGGTTGCAAAAGGCAGAGCGGAAGGTCTCCTTAGGCAGTATTGGTGAGGCACAGTTCTTTCTGCATTGTCTTTTCTCTTTGAGACTGATTCTGCGTGTGTTCTCAAAGGAAGCAGCAGCGTTATGGGTGGTGCGTCTCCATGCCTCCCGTTCAAGGGTGGAGTGGACCACTGCTGGTAGTCAATATGGCCAAGGCTGAGGTATTGTTTCAGGGAGTCCTTGTATCTCCTCTTTGGGGCTCCTGTCTTGTGGCAGCCAGCGGCTAGTTCCCCACAGAGCTCAGTCTTAGGGAGCCCGTGATCTCCCATCCTGGAGACGTGCACTGCCCAGCGCAGCTGCGTTCTCCATAGCATGACCTCAATCCTGATGACCGCTGCCTGTTCAAGGACAGCCATGTTAGTTCCATAATCCGTCCAGGGGATGTTTAGGATTGTACAGAGGCAGCACTGATGGAAGTGTTCAAGAAGTCACAGGTGGTGGCAGTAGATGACCCATGATTCAGACCCATATTAAAGAGTAAACAGTACAATAGCTCTATAGACACTAATCTTTGTACTTCTCTTCAGGTGTTTATTGCAGCAGATTCTTTTATGAAGTTTTCCGAAAGCTTTGCTAACTTGTTGTCTATCTCATTGTCAATCTTACCATCCAAGGAAATGATGCTTCCTGGATAGCTGGACTTTTGGACTGACTTAAGCTCTGATTTGCCTATGCTGATGTGGGGATGATGGAACACTTACTGAGGTGCAGGTTGATAGAGAACTTCTGTCTTCTTCAAACTGACTTCCAGCCCCAAAAGATCAACAGCCTCTACAAAGCAGGATGTTGAGCGCTGCAGTGCTGCTTCTGTATAAGCAACGAGGGCGGCATCATCAGAAAAAGCAGCTCGTGAGCAAGGTGATTTAAGGTCTTAGTGTGAGCCTTCAGACACCTTAGGTTGAATAGGCTTCCATCGGTATGACATCAAACGTAAATGCCGTTTTCTTCATCGAGGTCTGCCATGGCCCTTTGGAACATCATGCTGAAGAAGACTGTGAATAGAGTTGGTGCGAGAACACAGCCTTGTTTCACACCGATGGTTATTGGGAAGGACTCAGAGAGGATTTTTTTCTTGCAGTGGAGAGCAGAACTATACCTCTGAGAGTTACATCTACATACAGCAGAGTTATACCTACATAAATAAATTCAAGAATAATTAGAAAGTTAGCTAAATTAGAAATATGAGAAGAACTTTTGCAGGGATATATGTGATTCAAGTGGAAGGATCTAATGTCCTGACAATCCCATGCTTATGGTTGTGGTTAAGGTAGCAATATTTGGCCAAATTAAAGCACCACCCTTAAAATGCCTTAGCTGTGCAAAGGTTATGGTCCAGGTACGGTCACTATGCTTTGCCAATAAGCTGTACTTGTGCATGGGAGCTCTGACTCTTAACGTCCACAAAGCCCTGGCAGGAAGGCATGACATCTTTTTGGAGGAATGCTACTGATATTGACACTGTACAGCACAGTGTTTACCCTGCTGCTGTGGCCCTACCCTTGGCAAGCCATAAGAACACCTGTGCCTTCATGAACTGATGCTTTTCCCCACATGTCAGAGAGATTTGTAAAGCTCTTGGGTTGAAAATTACAGCACAGTTGTGCTCAGATAACAGCTCAGATAACTGCCAGATACAGTTGAATGGAGAGTGGGTGGTTAATGCCATGACCTCTGCATCCTGATATCATTTCCCTTAAGTTGAATGTTAGTAGATGCAATTAATTTGCATAGTTTTATTAGTGAAATATCTATTTAGGTTGCAGACATAAATTTGAATATTTCTCTGTGAAATGAATCGTGTATGTGGACTGTTCTAAAAATAAAATCCTACAAATGTTTTCTAGTTTGGCAGATGAAAAAATATACACCTGCTCTTTCAATTTCACACTTCAAGAACAAAGCTTTTTTTTAACTTTAACAATTTCATCATGACTTATGTTAGAAAGTAGAAGTTTTTGTCTCTTATCTATTTGCCTTTAGCAGCACACTCTCAGTTTTGTATATTCCATAAATATTTAACATGATGTTTACATAGAATGTTAAGGAAAGGGAGAACAGATGTCTATATATGTCACCATCCAGAAAAATACTGATTATATTTTTAAAAATGCTGAATATTAACAGAAAGCTGAAGGCCTATGTGATGTATGAGTATCAGGGAAAAATTAACTTCTTTTTTATTTAACACTGACATCACTCTATCTACAGGTGTTCCCAGTACAGTAGTTGAAATAAGTGTCTGTGTACTCCAGCTTACAAACAGGCCCAATCTTTACATGCTAAATAGACACTGACAAAATTTTGCTTGGGGGTGGGGAGGGCACCTGCATGCTTCTGCTCTTGTATTCATTCATCCATCCTTTCTTCCACAAGATAGTAGAGAGGCTTGAAATAAGATGCCCAATATAAAACATCTCACTTCTGAAAACAATCAGTGATTTTACAGAACTCTGATAGAATACAAAATGAAAATAATGAAAAAAAAATGAAATACTTAGTTTATGACTTTATACAAAATATAAGAATTTAATTTGAATTTCACAAGTCATTTAACTAGTTTTTTATCTGTAAAGAATGGTTCAACATCTGATTAGTTTGCATGATATTTTTCACATTTTTGCTTTTAGGAAATTATTATTTTAAATCATAATCACCATAATCTTAATGAAGGTACCAAGTCTAGACTGGGAAGGCAGACAGGTCATGGTTTCTGCAGAGCCTCAAAATCAGCATCTGCATTTCCAGGTGGAAATGGTATGCTCAGTACTTTGAAGCAGGAAACGGATATCTTAAGTAGGAAAATGCCCATCAAGAAGGACGAGAAAGAAGATCTAGAGAACTACAAGTCAGTCTCTTCTCAAGCCCCTGAGATTCATTAGTCTTTAAGATGGGACACTCAGGGGATCTTTACTGCTGTCTAAACTTACTTAATCAGAGGATTTAGAGAATATAGGATCAGATTCTGCTCTGAGTAGCCCTAAGAAAGGAAAATGCCAAAAGTGGAATACAGACAATTAAAATTATATATATATGTATATATATGCATATATATATACACACACACATATATATACATTTACATTGTTCATACATTAGAAAAGGTTGGTTAGATATTGGAAGGAACTGTGCATGGAGATTGGCATTTCCATCCTTACAGATATCCAAATCTTAACTGAACAAACAACCTGAACAACCTGCTCAAAACTGGCCCTGCTGTGAGAAGTATATTGTTCCAGATGACCAGCAGAGGTCTCTTCCAAACTATATCCGTGTATATTCAGATTCCCTGATTTTTGTAAAATTTTGGAAAGTTCAGTTATTTGCATCTTCATCTTGAACACAGTCAAAATCCTCTGAGACATGACTTTCTTATGAAATTTCCACAAATGGTTTGTTCGCCTGTTCAGAAGTATCAAGCACATAGAAATAATAGAGCTTGTACAATAAGAAATACTATTTCTTCTACTATCTATAATAATGAATACAAACGGGTTTGATAACATGGACAAACCACCTAGCTAGCACAAATGTTCTCACATTTCCCTTGCTAAATGTCCCATAAACTGCTGAAAAGAATGAAAAGCAGTTGAATAGCTCAGGGAATAAGATGGAATCACAAGCAACTATGCTTAGAAAGGTAATGAAATGAAGTGCTTTTCACATTTGTCAATGCTGTATTCCCAGGGTCCTACACCAAGTTACTTTGGCTCCATAGTATACTATATTGCCAGAGACTATATTGCCAGAAAATATTGATCATATTTCACACCATGAAACACTAACTTGGCACTCTATGTTTTGCCCTACTTGAGAGCGTTGTCCTGCTGGATAGGTTTATCACTGGGAAGGGTGATACAGGGCATGCATATTCCTTGCATGCCTGGCTTCCCAGGGAGGCAGGATCTAATGCAACTGCATCCAGACTTGAGGCTGGTTTGGAACATCCCATTTCCTCACTCTCTGTGCCCTGCTGTGCATGGGGGAACTGAGGAGGCCAAAGGGATTCCAAGACCCACTGCAGAAACCTCATTCTAGCACACACACACTTGGTTTGAGAAAACTAGAGAAGATTTAACACAGGCATAAGACATACCTCAGTACAGTAAGGTGGAGGAATCTGGGTTATCCTTCTAGAACCCACATTTTACTTCGGTGCATGTACTACCTTCATCTGTTTACTCATCAAAGCACTTTGCAGGCATGTGTGAAAGTGCTCATTCTTGAAAATAAACAAATAAATAAAAGAGCAGAAGAAGAAGTCTTTGGAGGTCTACTGAGACACAGTATCTCAGGTTGATTCCTGAACCTGACCCCTTCCCAAACAACCTCCCGGAACAAGGTTGTAGTGAGGTGGGTATTGCTCTCTTCTCCAGAATAACAGATAGAACAAGAGCAAATGGTCTCAAGTAACCCTAAGGAAGGTCAGGGTTAGACATTAGGGAGAAATTCTACATGGAAAAAGCAGTCAAGCATTGGAATAGGCTGCTCAAGGAAGTGGTGAAGTCATCATCCCTGGTAGTGTTCAAGAAACGTGTAGATAAGGGAAATGGTTTAGCAGGTATGGTGAAGGGGTTTTGGTTGGACTCAACGATCTTGAAGTCTTTTCCAACCATCATGACTATCAGGCTGCACAGCCTCTTGGCAACTGCATATATCCCCATCCACACATGAACACTTAGTTACTTTGGACAGCAGTTTCTAGGTCTTATGAAACTCACAGAAGCCTTCAATGTTTACTCTTATCTGAAAAAGGTGTTTGAAACCTCAGAAGTCATTTTTCTATTAGTCTGATAAAGAGACAGAATTTTAAAAAATAACAGTTTTTTCTCTAAATGAGGTTAAATGGGAAACTCTCAGAAGGAAAAAAAAATTAATCCAATCTGTGCAGGAGCAGGAGTAATTAGTAATCTAGTAACAAAATCAGTAATCTAGTAAAAAAAAAAAAAAGATGGATATTATTTTGATTAAAGAGTCCATGTTAACATACAGAATTTTACTAGATAATATTTGGAACGTTTAGGAATGAGAATATCATCTCTGTTTTATTCTGGTTATGGATAATGCACAGAGCTCAGCAATTTTATTATGAAGAAATATGTACAAATATAGAAATGATTTCTGATATCTGAGTGATATCAGATCTGAATTCCTTATGACTCCTTTCACAGAAGTCAGTCCATCACATATCCAGACAGACATATCCATGCAGACAGTTTGCACATAAAAGAGTAGACTCACATCTGCTTATTATGAATATACTTCCTTGACAATTTGGTCTATGGATATCATAATACTAAAATTATGTATTCATTATACTGGGGAGTAAATTTTGTGTTTATAGAATATACTCATTGGGAGAGTCAGGAGAACTTTTGTATTTTTTTTCAGATAGTGGTTATTTTAACAGTGAACAGTTTTTACATATGAAACATGTAGTATCTATTTTTTGTCACTTTTTACGTAGTTTGCGCGATACTTAAATGGGATCTGCAAGCCTACTAAGCTACATTCCTTGATTGAGAACATCAACATTACTTCATGGCTTCCAGTCAGTTAAATTTTCAGAAATCATTTTGAGTATAGGTTTATCTACATCAATATTATCAAATAGTTGCACATGTTTCATATGTGATTATACCTGCTTTTATGTATATAATTGGCATAACTGAAGCAGTAGGAAAATTAAACCAAGAAAATCCATATAACTAAAGAGATAAATATAGAAATAGTTTTAAGAGTTTTTATCAATACTTTCCTTGTTGCTGATACAATCAGATTCACAGCACATACATTTCAAAAGGAAGTTACCAAATATGGCTTTTTGGGACTTATTCTTTTCTTTACACAACTTTAACAAGTTTCATAGAAAAAATGTGACAGCTTTTCTTTAACAGACAGCAAGCTTTCTTTTTTTCCAGAATTACTTTACAGGCCTAAGAAAAAGTGTTCCACTGTGATTCCTTCCAAGCCACTGTGCTAGAACAAACTCGACCCATTCTAATCGGGTGACATCAGGCAGCAGTGAAAATGCAATTTGTTGTGAAATTTGTTTTTGCATTTGCTGTTGGAAGCACAGTGTTCAGCGCTTTTGCAGCTCTCCATTGTACCTTATCAGAGAACATGCTAGCTGGAGGGCATCAGCAGCACTGATCACTCAGAGGGAAACAGAACAGCTGTGTTCCTGACAGCTGGAGCAGGCGTGACGTCCATCAGCAAATAATGGGGATATCTAAAACTGTTCTCCTTAGCAGGGTGTCCCCAAATCCTGTTACGCAGTAAATGGGAGTTCTAACTGACTGCCAATTCTGCCATTATTTTCCAGTAGAGGATAAACACTTCTTTTTTTTTTTTTCACATCTGCATACTAGTTTGTCATGCTGTCATTCATCATCCATAAAGTAGCTTTAGGTAAGAATTATAAGAGGATAAGCTGTTTCAGAGAAGCTCGAGCCCTAAGAATCCTTGATCACATTGCAAATATACACAAAAATTCCCTCCAAGAGAAACATTTTCAGTTTATATTTTACAGCCTAAAAGAAGCTGCCTATATGGTGAATGCCCTCCTAAATCTTCTCTGTATCATCTCTTTCCCTATCCTGATACCAAAACCTATGCTCCAAAAATTTTATCTTCATTGTCATCCATTTACAGAGATAAAGATATAACTTAATTTGTGTTCTGGCATCCAGAATACGAAAGCCCAGGACCCCTCAACCTATGAAGCTATCTGTATCATAGGATCTTCTGTTGGGCTGCTCATCAGATGGCCCCTGCGGAGAGACTAAACAAAGTTAAACAAAAGGAGTGTACATAGACGTGACCAATTCTTTAAGGCACTGACATTAGCTAAGGCCAAAGGCTAAGGCTAGTTACATTGCTACACGAGTAGCTTCAACAAACTCTATAAAAATGTAAAGCTGATAATTGCTTTAGAACCTGATCTAACTCTCAAAGGTACAAGCATGTTGATCATGGTCATATACGGATTCTCTGAGGCCATGTGTTCTTCTGGAGCATACAGGTATTATGCAGAGGATGTTTAGTTTTAACTGTCTCTGTGTATCTCTGGTATGAATATATGATCAGGAAATGCAGATCTCATGAGCAGCCCTCAGGCTACCAGAGTGCATTTCACTTGCTCATACTTCCCATGGATTACAGTCCCAGTGTTTTTAATCCCTCCAGAGCTGAGAGGTGTACATCATTCTTTGAAAAAAAAAAAAAACTCAGAGAAAAAACAGAGATCTAGAAATATTAATTGTTTTAGGTAATGATAATATTCTTATATAAATTATTTTTCTTGTATAGACATGATTTGCTATACTAACTTAACAACTATATATGTCTGTGTATTTTGTATGACTATCTTTGCAATAATAGAATACTGAAATTCTCTGATAAAAGTTATGTTCAAAGAGAATAAAATAACAATTCATTAGTAAATATGCCTCTTTCTCAGTTTATTAAAATTGCACTTCCATTTGAAGCATTAAAGTAGAAGAGGCATTTAACCCTTTATCACTGAAAAAAAAGTAAAGGAATTAAAAATATATATAAATTAAATCCCGTCTTTCAGGAATTTCCTTATCCTTTCCTTATTTACTCACTATTAGAGTGATACTGGAGTTCATGACATCATTGTCCAGACTGCTGTCTTCCTGACAGAGTAGTGCAGTAGAAAGTAACATCATTGACATTCAAGTGTAAGCCAAGATGCTGGTTCTTTACCACATGGACTACTCTTGTTTATGCATTTATCATAATGTCTTTGAACAAGGATAATCTGTAGCGTTTGTGGCCCTTCCTATTATCTTACCAGTGAAAGCTAAGAGTAGTTCCTCTGATCTCTGACCTGCCACAGAATGACATCAGTTTAGTTGTGAGGTTCTTACTCTGCTTGATTTAACAGCAAAAAATGTGGCCAAAGGAGAATCAAAAGTGAACAGGACCCTGCTCTGCTCAGGTGAAGACTATTTTCCCCTTCTGAGATATACAGCACACTGCCTCCCAAATATTGTCTCCTGCAGCAGTGCTGCACTGTGCTGGCCCTAGCTCAGGGCTATGACTAAATGCAGTAATCTAGCTTTTACAGCTGCTCTATGAGAGACAGTAAGGCAAGATGCTTTAATTAACCATGTTTATTTATGTACAGGACATGAAAACAAAAATGGATTGAAACTCATTTGAAATCAACAAGACTTCTTCCTACCTGCTGTTTGTCAGCTAAAAAGAGGTTTAGAGGAAAATTCAAGATTTCTTTCCCTTTTAAATAAGTGATTTATAATCTCTGTATCTCTGTAGTTCTAATTTACTGTAAGCAAAACATCAGCTTAGTAATGTGTTTAATATGAGTTATTAAATTCCCATTAGGCAAAATTACCACCCTTAGAGATATACAAACCTACTTCAAATTAATTTGTGTTTTTCAATAACTATGTATTTCACCTATTTCTAAAAACATTGACAATTTTAAGATTTGTACTGCAACATCTTATTTGGTTTTATTTCAGAAAAAAAAAAGAAAATAAACCATTCTTCTTTTAAGTATGTTTTCCATTATGATTTAGATGCAGTTCATTCAAATGGTTCTTTGCCTCTAGGCTGATATGAAATAACCATTACTTTCATATCTGTAGTGGAGATTATTGCACCAGAAAACAGTCTGAAATTTTCCAGGAACATTTTACTAATGGTGTCCCCATTATTTTCTAATTTCAGCTTGCCCAGGAAGGAAACACCTTTTCTGGCTATTTTTAAATGCTTTGTTCCAAAGCCTCAACTTTTTTAATAGCTGAAATACTATTTTTCTTGCTTCCTATTCATCAATGTTTTCTACATTTCAAAGGAGCAAGCTGAAAGGCTTATTGTAGTAAATACTGAACTTAATAGATTTATCTCCTTTACTAAACTTATTAAAGTATTTCTTCTGAAATTCTTATTGAAAAACGGGGCTTTTGGGATGATGTGGAGAAACTGGTGGTCTGAAACCTTGAGAATGGCTTTTGCAGTAAAATAGCTGCTCTTAGGCATTTTAAAAATGTAGACAGACACTAAGTTCTAAGGATTAATTTTCACAAGAAATGTTAACACAGAATTGGCACAAACAGCAAACAGGCTGAAAAATATAAGCTGATTTCTGGTTTGTTATGTGGGTGTATAAACACACAGAAGTTACATATATATATATATATATAAAAAAATGTGTGTGTGTGTATGTGTGTATATGTGTGTATGTATATGATGAAAATAATACACAATTAGTCCATTAATATCCTGTTTAGAGAAGTCACTGTCAACTGAGTATTTCAGCACAAAATTTGTAATTCTCCGAACAAATCCATGTATCTTCTCCAGTACCTCACATTTCTTCATTTCTTTTATATACATATATAAATGTATTTTTATTATTTATAAACCAAAAAATATGTTAAGCGCTTGTTTCTGTTTTCCAAAATTAGAAACCTACTGATAACAATGAAGATCTTTCAAACTGAAAAGGGAGAATAAAGACAATACCTACATTTTTTTCTGTGTTATTCTTCATGTGGAATTTAATTTAGGACATCTTGATGGAAGAGGGAAATACTAGCACAAAAATATGATTTTCTCCAGCCTGAAAGATCTTACAGAATTTTGCACAAAATTGTGTCTTCACTATATAATTCTACTGGTTAACTTAAAGAATCTAATGAAAACAACTGTTTACCTGTTAAACTGTACTTTTTTCTAAATGGTGTCTGTAGATTATCACTATCATTTTTTAGACCATTAATTAAATTTAAATGCCTTCTTAAGAGAGCTTTGCTAAAGATAAATCGTAAGCCAAAACAACTCAAGAAAAAAAGCACTGCAAATCCACTAGCTACCTAAAATCCTTAACGTCTGTGCTCGACTTACCAGTGCGCTAATCCTCGATAGGTTTCCTTTTTCTTTTTCTTTCCTTTTTCTAAATGTATATATGTATTACCTGTCGTAATTAATAAGTCCTGCAGGTTGCATTTACTAACTTAAGAAGGACTAGGATAGATGTTTTGCTGAATCAGGGTATTTAGGTAACTTGTATAATAAAGGACTCATACCTCCAAGGAAAATTTTCTCTAAACTTCCCTTATGGGTTTGTAAGTGACAAGTGAAACTGTGAACCTCCTCTGTCTGCTCCCCCTTCTATGCATAGAACATGCTCCCTTTTTTTTTTTCATACTTATTAACAGAAATAAAATACTACGGATACTTTTTTTTTATCATGTCATTGTCAAGAGGCCCTTAGTTTACAAATGGATTTTATTTCTGGATTCAGTCTGAGGTACTTCAGAAAAAAAAAACAATCTTTGACAGAGTCAACATGTTCTTAATAAACTTTTGTGTTTCCTGTCTCCCTTGACCGATATTTGGTCTCTGATATTTGCCTGTTTTTTGCAATAATTTCTTTCCTTGTCTTTTCATTACTGCTATATGCATGGCAAAGGGATGGGAAAGCATTTTTCCTCACAACAATGGTCCTTTAAAACTGTCAGTGGTCTTTTCAGGATAAAATATTTCACTGATAAGAACATCCTCTGCTCATTATGTGTTTTCCCTCCCCTTCTGTAGTGAACTGCTGCTACTTCTAGAAGTTTTACCCTTCCAAATGTCTGACATCAGTTTGCATATGGTGTAAGAGCTAGGTTGTAAGGCATTCCATATTGAAAAATAGGATGCTGTTGAACTATAGCACCTTTTAATCACTGTATAATCTGTTTAGCTACCATGTGTGAATAAGATAAATTGAGGGTTGAACTTCTTCCAGTCTGCAACACCATAACAATTTATCTCTTGCAGAGATACAAGCACTAAAAATGAAAGATGAGCAGATATACAAATCTCTATTCTCCACGTGTATGCTACATGCCCGTGGCATTCAGGCAATTTGCGTTCCAGTGGAGAATGAACTGGGAAAGGTCTCTGTAAATAGACCTCCCTCACTTTAACTGATGCCATCTCACAAAAGGCTTCTCCAACAGAACACAGACATGGGCTTATCACTATTGTTCCATGAAATGACGCTTTTAGAGTAGTATTTTTAAGACAGCTACAAAAAACTGTATACATATATAAATATATAACTATAAACATACTTATATAAATTCAATTTGCTCTCTCCAGGCCTTGTAGCTGAAATAAAAAAAAAATACTAATTCTTTCACATAGCAACAACCTTTGTGGAATTGGTGATAGGCCTATTTTTCTGTTCTCCTGTACTACGAAGTAAGCAACAGTTTGCAAGAGCTAGTATAAAACGTGGTCACCCCTTGAAGAATTAGATTAGGAACTGTAAAGATTTTAGAAAAAAATACTTGGGAATGTTTCTAGAAAAGACTTGAATTCAGCCTGAGGAAATAAGACTAGAGCATCTTTAACCCCTTTAAATCCTTAGCCATTTAATACTGGAGCTGGAGTCTAAGAGAGCAACTGACCTGAGTGCAGGCCCGACAGCTGGGCATAAAGCCAGTTGATTATATTACGAAACTCTTGAATACTTGACTTAGGGAGGATAACATGAGCATCAGGAACACACAGAAACTTCTTTTTTCCCTTCAGATTTTCGAGGAAAACTCAAAATATTCTGTTTTGTTCACTTGTTACCTGGGATGTCACTGAGGAGCACTAAACTCCATGGGGATTCGGTGCAGAGACTACACCTGGCCCTATATTTAGTTATAACTGGTATTTAGTTAACTGAAAGTCCAGTATTACAGTATCCGTACTCCCTTTCCAGCTTAACTTCTACACTGTATAAACCCTCTGCTAAAGTGCTTGACTTCTGCTTTTTGACTTTGTAAAACATGACAGCTATGAAAATCCCATTAGATATTTATCTGCTTGTTTAGACACCTAAATATCTTTTGTAAATATGACCTCAGAAAATGCTCAATTATTTCACTGTGGCTGTCTGCTGATGCTATCCCCAAATGATGTGAGAGATAGAATATATTAATACCAATCCTAGGAATTCCTTCAGGACGGCTAAAAGCTTTGAGTCAGGTTATCAAATGCATGTACAGTAACTGTTCGCTGCTGCTTGCTCTCATCTGGGAAAAGCTTTTGTCATTATCTTTGTCACCCAGCAGCTGGGACCTCACAGCCTTGAAAACATCCTCAGATTTGGAAAAACCAGTCAACCATGTTGTACCTTAAAAGACTGAATACTGGCATTGTGCATGTTTAATCAGATTTTATACACATCTGGGCTCTGCAATACAGCTTGTCTGAGGAAAGCATGCATTCTGTCACTTCCTATTGATAGGGAGATAAATAGAAACAGTACAAATCCACTTGATATCCATGCTCAAGCATTAGGCTAAACAAAAAATAAATCCCTGCAGCATTAAATTTCTTTTTTTTTTCTATTGATAATGCATTCTTAACTAGAAAGCTCATAAGCAAATACTACTGGTTTTGGTTAGATGATTATTTGGATTATTTGGTACGTTCTCCTGGAAATTCACATCTCTGAGGATGTAAAAGTACTCCTTCATTTTAATTATTTACATCTGTCAAACCAGAGCTCATTCTTTCACTTTGGGTTTAGGCTACCAGGTAGCTCAAGAGGTCTCTAGTCGGGGCAGTGGGGGCAAACCAGGTCACTTGAGGTTTTATCCTGCTGAGGCTGGATATCCTCTGAGGATGAGACCGGCACAACCTCTCTGGTCCCGTACTCCATAGCTGCACTGTACTCAGGGGGGAAAACATTTCTCCTCATTTCAAGCCTGAGCCCTGTCCGTGCTACCTGAAGAGACCATCTCTGTCCATCCCTCATTCGGGTCTCATGACCTGTCCTACCCTAAGTCTTATAACTATGATGTCCTAGTTTTCAGTTTGCACTAGTTCTCCATGTTTGTTTCCTGATCTTCACACATCTGTGTATGTGACATGGACAGGTGTTCCTTCATCTTGTTTGTCATTTCTGAAGTCTCCCTTGTTCTTAGCACCTTTCCACACCACCTCTACTTCCCAGTGTGGCTCTGGGTCACAACCTCCCTCCCTATCTCATCCAGTTCTTACCAGTCTTTCTTGTCTCACCCCATCCAAGTCGTCCTCAATAGGTCATCCTCTGGCCATGGTGCTGTTGCCCTGGTGTGCCAGGCACATCACCCCTCTGTCCTCTCAGCAGTCTTCCCTGCTCAAAGCGGGTCCTATGGTCAGCAAAGCCAAATCTCCACATGGACGCCATGTCTACTCTCCTCCCAGTTAATTCCCCTCTTCAGGAGAGCTGAAAAGACACCACTGGCCCCTGCATATGACTGGGACTGCAATGAGGTACTAATACTGACTGTGGTGAGGATGCAACACCCATTTTCACTCTTATCTGCCCACCTGGTCCTGCTAGTGCACAGCATTTTTTTTTGCTGCAGGACATAAAGCGTGAAGACGCTCTTTTTGCCTTGTCTGTTATGTTTTTGAGAGTCAAGGTATGAGAATAAAAAGGAAACCTTCCTGTGGCTCTCCCTGGAACTTCTAAAGGATGATTAAAATGAACGAATTTTAATTTGAGGGAGGTGACATAAACTTGGATCAAGAGATTCTCTTACAGGAAGTTCCAAAGTGGCAACTGAAAGAATACTCAGAGCACTAGAAAAGTATGCAGTTAGTTGTCTTTGTAAGTAAATTCAAAACATAAAGCTAGGATTCATCCTTCAATGTGATTTTGAATTAAGTAGGGGAAAAAAAAAGCCTCTTGCCCACAAAGTATCATCTTTTATTTTATTTCCATTTCCTTGATAAACATTCTACTCAGTTGAATACAACATAGCCCCAATTCCTAGTAAAGTCAGAGAGATCTAGAAGTATTCAGAACACTGAAAAGGGCCTTTCCAATTTTCATTTTAAAAAGGTCTTGCACTGCAATAGAGAAAGAAGGAAAGAAAGTGCCTGAAATTCTCTCAAAAGCCTCTCTTGTGCTTGCTAAATTGTTTGTCTAGCATTCCTGGAGTGTACTGCCAGTATGAATGAAGCTCTTTACTTATCTAATGAAGGTCTTGATCCACATCTGTTTCATTGGCCTTTGGATTGTTTTCAGCCTGAAATCTAACTGAATGCAATATTTAGAAAAACTCTCTTTCAGTGAAAATGTAGATCACTTACTTAGCTTCCCTGTCAGAGTCAGACTGGCTCTATTCTCTATATAGGTACTCAAAATATGTCCAAAGGCAAAATTAAAACCTTTCTGACCACAGTGGAAGGAAGCTTTAATGTTTTATGAATGGAGTGATAAAGTAATGTCTTCGTATCTCTGAAGTGAAACTCACTTAAAAGAACCCTTTAGTCCTGGTGACTTCTAGAAGAATTATAAAACTGACTTCTGTATTCAATTAACCTGTTTTAAAGTATTATGTTAGTAATTGTGGGTCATCTCAATCAGGATGAAATTGGCAAATACAGAACAAAGGAAAAATATGAAGTCACGATAGCACAAGTTGCAAATTCAATCAAAAAAATCACCGATGCAAAAACTTCAAAGTCCCTATGCAAGGAAAGAAAGTCTCCATTAGCTTAATTATGAATTTTGTTTCAAGAAGTGAAACTTACAGACTGATAATGATGGAAATAACTCAGGGAATGGTCAAATTTTGGAGTTTTATAGAATGTAAGTGAACATTAAAACACTGAGTGGCTGATTCTGCACATGCTCTACTGACTCTGTTTCACACAAATCTGCAGAACTGCTGGTGATCACACCCAGGTGCGCACTAGAGATTTTAGAAATTCAGTATCTGCCCTTGTAGAATGCCTTTCATTGAGACACTCTTCTCTGTTAATTTTGAATTTTTTTTAACATTAAACACAGAATCACAGAATGGAATCATGCTTTCTTTTTTAAATAATATATAAATAAATATAAATAGGTATTATTACTTATATGTTAAATTGTGCTTGTACACTCAATCTCTAAAAGGCTTTTTTTTTTTATTTAGTAGAGGAATTTTTTTTTCTGATTTGGCTCCTACAGACATCAGATATGAAACAGAGAGAGATGCACATGTCAGATGGAGCAGTATGAACATGTACAACTATGGAGATGCTCATCCAGAGCTCCTTAAAGGAAGACCACACAGTCTGCATAGTGCTTTTACTAATACACTATATCTAAAGGAAAAGAATTTCCTCCTTGTAAAACTCTAGCATAAAACTTACCCACCCAGATCTTGGCCCTGTGTAAGATTTCTTCTTCGGATATTTTTGTTCAAAGTATACTGTTGTTTCTCACTTGCAGGTAGGGGGAAGGTGAGCCCTCTTGTATTGTAGTTACCATTCTAATTCATAACATTTTTCATTTTCCATTCCAATTTATTTCACTTTTATAATAACAATGTAGAATAAATCTACATTCATCCCTCTCTATATTTATCATTTGTGTCAATCTGTTCCCAGTTGTCTTAAATTATGATGAGAAGCAGGCGCATCAGGACATCATGTTTCTTTAAGGAAGATCATGGAAATTTTGTCAAGATATTAACATTTCAGAAACCTTTAAACTGTAATTAGACTCCAATTCCAAGCTCTCCTACTTGATGAAAGGGAGGTTATAAAGCTAATCTGTTGGTAATGAAAACTGGATGTCCAATTAATCCTTTATTGTCTATCCGTTATACTTGCTCTTCCCCTTTCCCACCAGGCACAGTAAAGGCACTTCAGTACCAATCCTGCTTAGAGTTGTATAGAACATGGAATTTATTTTCCTTGTAAATCTAAACTCCAAGCTGCATCATTATCATTTTCATATGCTGCCTTCTGTTGTGTGTGTGTCATTTTTTTAGATATCTTATCTGACCTTGATGGGAATAGCGTTCTGAAGTATTATCAATTACTGGAAAAAAATCCGCATTTAATAGTCTCTTTGATTTTAAAATTACATGAATTTGAAATAGAATAAAGGTAGAGCAACATTTGTGACTGTGAATTATTACTTATTTACATCGCACTAAAGGTTTCTTCCTAGTATGCTCTGATTGGGTCATATGCCTTTAAGTATGCAAGCGAAACACACGAATTGAAAATTCTGTTGACAGGTAAATGTGAATCATCTTGTTTCTTTCAAAGCAAAATAATCAAGCTCTTTTCAAATAATATAAAATGTAAAATGATTGCCTTTTGGGGAGGAGGCAGGCTTATCAGCATCTCTTCTATAGAAAATGATTTCCATTTTGTAGCTGGAGGAACATATGCTGCAGCTTATCTTGTCACTTGACTGCAGTTTCTGATATTTATTAACAGTTGATTTCCTGTAGATGCTGTTCTTTCCTGTTTCTCCCTCCCATCCCACCAATCAATTATTTCCCTGAAAACTGCATCTGTCCTTCTTTTTCATTCTCATTTCCTTAAAGAAGATTATTTTATTGCTGGCTTTCAAGAAGCACTTATAATGAGCGGTGCAGCCCTGGTTCCATATATGATTTATAGCAGTCTGTATTTGAGACTCCACTCCCTCCTCCCCCCAGCCTTCCTGTGGTCATTTTTGTCAAAGTCCCTGAGACTGAGGTTTTTTAGCCATCACGATGAAACTCAGAAATGGGGAATTATGTCTTCAAGAGAAGATTTAGTTTTCATTAGAGCTTTACATGGAACAAAGGCAGGGATGATGCACAGACAATTGCTTACAACCTTACAGCATATACAATAAATCTATTACAAAGCTAAGGGATAACTGCTTTAGCTAAGAACATGAATCCTCTTCATGTAAGACCCCAGAAAAATCATGAGATCATGTTGTTCACTTAGCTGATATTTCAAGGATTATAAGAAATCATCTCTCCCGCTTCTTGTGTTAGATGCATCTGCCTGTAATTTTCACAGTTTCATATCTTTCAGCATTTTGCTTTAGTCTTTGATGCATGCTTGGTTTGGATTCTTTGCAAACCCTTTGCAAATTAATCACCTTGCATGGCATTGGAAAGGGGGGTTCGTAATGTATTCCCATTTTTAATTAGGATAATGGGAAATTATAGAGAAGCATCTTCTTTGATCACAAATTGGTAAAGCATAGAAAAGTGTTAGCTAGCTATTTAAAATGTCCCGTCTACCCAGAAAATACAAGAGCTTTATTAAAAAAACATTTTTTCCTGGAGATAGCACAAGGTCTCCAATTATTTACTGTCATGAGAACTGATTACGTGATATATTTTTGCTTTTTTGTTTTACTGTATTTCTTACCTCTTCAGTCTCATGTAGTGAAGTTAATGCTATGCAGTTGCCTAAGATCATTATCCTCAAATTCATGCTTCTAACAGTACATCTGTGAGACAGTGATTGACCCACAAAAGTGAAAAAAAAGAAAAAAAAATCAATTATGGTAAAGTTTTAAGACCTCATCACTCACTTCATATTTTACACTATATTGTCATAGAACCATGTGACAAAATGGAATTCTTCAAAGATAAACAACTGGACAAGACTTTTCAATATTGGTGGGGGTGATAAATTTGCTACTGGGAAAACGAAAACAGTTTTGAAATTCCTGATCTCTCTTGACATAAGGAAACAGAAATCTTTCAGTTTAGCTGTGATAGAAGCTCTGTTAGCAGATATTTCTAGAGTAGAAGGAAAAAAATGGGGGTATTCTTTTTTCAATGTATTTGGCTCAACTAATGGAGGGCTGAATACCTGTGGAAGACAGATTTTTTTTTCCAGCAATACCTGGAAAATTAGCTTCATGTCTCCATCTTGCATGTCCAGAGTGTCTCTTACCTTCAGTAGCCCCATTCCTGTTCTGGTAGTCTGGAGGCCCAGAGTCACCAGAACAAGACCAAGACAGGTGTTAGTATGATGTCTCCCTGGAAGACAGTTAGCAGGAGGACAAATGATAGAAGGTAAATGCCAGGGAGTGTTCTTCTGCCATTCCAGAGAGAAAAACAGGAACCATCCCAACCCACCAAGCAAAAGCTGCTGGATCGTCCTAGGCTGTTGAATTGAGAGTGCTTCGGATCTTAGGCACATCACACAGGTATAACGTGCACAGGCAGATACAGCCAGATGAGCAGCATGTTATCTCTTCTCTTTCTGAACACTGCACAGAGTGATTCGTCTGCACAGATGAGTGCGCATGTGCCTTGGCCCTCACACTTATGGGAGACCCTCACTGAAGCCTTCCTAAGAAACACACACCCAGCTATGCCTTCCAGACATGTAAGTGATATTTTGTAAGAGAATCTCTGGCCTGTCTGAACATTGGCAGGTGCAGAGCTAGAGGAAAGGAAGCAGGCAAAGGATGTCACAGTCCAAGTGGCCATAGCAAGCCCTCAATAAGCGGTTTCAAATATACCAGCATGGGAGCTCATTTAACTGCTAAGACAGCAAACACAAAGTCATATATTTGTTTATATTTAGTTTAAATGTTTGAGTCTGATAAAGAAAAAAAAAAATACAATATTTTATAATGCATAGTACTAACAGATCTCTAGTTATCACAGTAACCAGGCTGAAAAGAACTGTGTGATGAATCATATCACTTAAATATGTAGTAATTCAGCTCTGTGGTCTTCTGAACCGCTAAAAATTCACAGTTCTCTCATTAAGATTTTGGTCCAAAAATAGGCATTGTAAATATTTAGTAGTTTATAAATGTTTTTTAAAATAAATCATTTAATTATTAACCTATTACTGCAATAGTCTTTCCATTGCCTTGTCACAGTTTAACTTCCTAAAATAGCTATTGCAAGAACTTTCAGAGCAAATAGTTTTGAGAATCCATTTTCCCTGAGCTATTTAAAGGACAGTATATGTATGAAAGAAGAAAGTGCTCTGTACAACTGTGGCCCAACCATTCTAATTTTCTACAAATTTGATAGTTTCTGAAATGATATACATGGTTGATTTCCTTATATTTTCATATATACAATATGTCTTCTCTTTTCAGTTAGTTAGAAAAGTGAAAAAAAAATCAAAAGTGAAAGTCAAACTATGAAGATTTCAATGTGAAATCTCCCAGTCTGTACATAAGTTGCTGATTCTTATTGAAGACTTTCACAATTTTGTTTACGATAATTTCATATATTCAAATTTAATTTCTGGAATGCGTGCTGTTTCAGGGATCAAAATATACCCTGTCTAACAGAAAGGTTCATAGAAAGGAAGAATTGTATAATACTCTTGACCCATGGAAGCATTGGAGAGGAATAGCCAAACAAAAATGTTTTTCTGTTGTCCAGTTGCAAAAAGAAATGGGAAAAGTTGCTACTAAGGCAATATACTGGATAAAATGACTAGAAAGATAACTTTTCACTTTTAGCAAACAAAATTATCATATTTATCTATGAAGAAGAGCAGTTACTACACTCATTTTACCATATTGTGTTTAAGTATACTAGGTGGAAAATTAAATATTAAATTTGGGGTCTTTGAAAATGTCAAATTAAGCCCTTTCAGGTTTTCATTCAATAGTGATGATTTCAGTCTCAAGAAAAGTAGCACATCTTGTGGAGTGACTTTATAATATATCAGAACTTTAACATTTAATGAACTGTTTCTCATTAGATGCATATAATTACTTAATTATGGTACATGGTATTAAGACCCAAAGCACTTTTTCTTTTGGGCAGTTATGTGGTGGAATTATATGTATACTCTGGAGCATTTCATCTCAAACCACAACTATTGTGTTGATTCTCAGCAGAAAACAAAGGAATGCAATAATCTCTCCCATAAAATCCTGTTCTTTCTTGTTTGTTTCATTCCATTACCCATATGTGGCTGGAGCCATTTGTTGGCATGGGACTCTTTGGCAAGGATCACTTCCACAAATCTATCTTCCTTCCTCTCTGGTTTTAACGATTTATGCTCCCTTTTGTAAGATCATCAAAAATACATTTGTGCAAAGATTTCCTTTAAATAACCCTCTAGCAACAGGATGCATTTGTCTTCTTTACTATAACTAAAATGTAGACAGACCATAAACTTTTAGAAAAGCCTTAGAAGATATAGATATAATCCCCCTTTGCTGAGGGCTGTTTTAAACCCACTTCTAGACCAAGTGCTTGTGCCACTTTCCTCTTACATATAAGTGGGCATTATCAGCCACTTCAGAAAAGAGAGAGACAAAAGACATGCCCAGAAGGACAGAGTAAGCACTTTAGCAGATGATGATGATTCTGGCTCAGAACATGGCTTTAGTATGCATCTTGGTCTAGGGAAAAGATGGTATTTTAAACCTGCAGTTCTCATCATTATCTTTTATTGGCTGGCATATACATCACTTAGCCTACCCCTTCCTTCTCAGTTTGTTGAATTCTACAAATTTCATTCTTTTGAACTCTCTTCATTCTTTGTATAGGAAATGAAAGCTGGTCTGCTTACAAGTTGGTGCATTGAAGCTAATCACAGCAATTTTTGGCATCATTTGGCTTTTTGTCCCTGTGTCTAGAACACATTCAGATAAAAATATCCCATTATTTTTTGCTCTATTTTTGAGTGGTAATTGCCCTAATCTCTTTTCACCAGACAGTCACTCTGGTAAGCTAGCAACAACTGAAAGAGCGTACAGTAGGTAATGACAAACTTTTATGAAAGCACAAAACAATGTGTTTTGATGTGCGGTCTAGGTTTTGTGATACTTTTTGTGATATATAGAAGGAATAAGAATGCTTATAGAGAGGAACTGCTTAAATGGTGATCAAATTTTGTGATGGCCAACTAGGAAATTATACAGGTCATTAAAAAGATGTTTTCACTTGTTTTGTGTGCTAAAACCATGCCTCTAATATTTTGTGGGCCTATCTGAAGTTAAGCGTATTCTCAAGCTAGAAATGAAGAATGGAAAGTAATTCTGTATTACTTTACATCACCAAGACTTATAAATTGTGTAATGACCTTGTCAGTTTCTTAAATGAAAAAATGCAATTTCCCTCTGAGGGCTTAACTGAGAAATGTAGTTTTGTTTAGTGAATACTGTCACATAGATTGGATGAATCAGAGACTATCTACCTGCTTCACTTCAGGAATAAGACTGATTATTCTGCCTTCTACATAGTTACATTGAGTATTGCAATGTTCAGATTTCTGCTGTTGATTCATGTGTTCTAACATGTTGGTATTTTCATTTGTGAGCACTTGCCATGTTCTTTTTCAGTTCTCAGTTCGATTTATTTAAAGATGTACGTATATATATGTTAATTCTAACCTTATGGATGGCCAACAGTAATTACCTTCACGTAATGCTAATTAAGAGTTCAGAGACTCCAGTTTTCAAAAAAGTGTTTGTTTCAGAGGTCATTCAACATTTCACAAGTTTCCAAACAATATCACAAGAATTGCTTCAAGGATGTCCATGATATAAAAATGGACTTTTTGTTTGTTTGCTTTAATTTCAATGTCTTAACTATCAAATAATAGAATGTTTAGTAAAGATATATTCGCCCTTTCACAAAAGATTCAGAGAGATGTTGCTGGGATTTAGACTTGAAATACATCCTGACGTTGTATATAACACAATTTTCTGACCAATGCTGTCTTACTTCTTTTCTGATTGTATTAAATGATTGTTGACAGTGCTTTGTTTGATCTTCTATTCTTTTCTCGAGTATAGGCAATTATCTTTCTTATTGTAAATTTGAATTAATATGTGATATACAAAAGAGCAAGAAGACTTTCCACCAAAAAAATATTAAAAATAAGGATAAACATGAATGCTGGATGAAATTGCTTTGACTAGACAAGCATAAAGCAAATCGAACTAGAGAGTTAAAGCTTTTCAGTGAAGCAGCAGATGCCTATAGATATCAAGGCTGATTGAATTCAGTTCTCTTATGAAATTTATTAGCCCTGAGCAGTAGTCTCATCTACATGTTTTATTTTGGTGCTTTTAATACAACAACACTGTTGTTAATGACTGAAAGTAAGAAAGAAAATCAGCACATATATTAAAAGTGTTTTCAAACATTCTAAACTCTATTAACTAGCAGTAAGTGAATTATATAATTTATTAGTCATTTCTTTTCACCCTAACCTGAACAATAAATTGTCACATGGTCCTGGCTGAACATCCTCTCCCCTCCACTCTCTCAAAGCAAGGCTCTTGCCAGTCTGATATCTTAAACCTCCCTAGTTCAATATGTGATATACAATCACATGCACTGTGGAGACAAGCTTGGTTCTTTCCTCAGTTTATCTAACAAGCAGCAGGAAGATAGTGGGCAGGATTGAGTTTCCTAACATCAGCATCTAATGTGAGTTCTGATGTTCTACCTTCACACATGGCTGGCGTATATGACACAAGGACTTCAGAGCCACCATTGCCCGCCTGAGTGTCAGCTGGACAGCCGATTAGATATCTATACTTAGTCAAACATCTATGTTTCTTTCCCAAAGAGCCACCTAAGATATCCTTTGGCCAGCTATGGTCTCTGGGACACCTCAACAGTCACTGCAGTGCTGGGCATGCAGATCTCCTTTCCTAGCAGGGATAGGGAAAACAGGCAGATGCGAAAATGTCATAATTCTTAAAAAAGAATGAGTTATTCTGAGTCAGCAACATATTAGGCTGCATGAAAGTCTCCTTCACACAAATTGATTTTTCTTCAAAGATATGAAAGGAAGCCTGTAAAAGGCCGCAGCACTAAGGAAGAAGGGGGGAAAAGAAGCATAGGGCAACAAAGCCGCAAAACCTTAATCTTAGTTTATAAAATTCATTTTAATTTGTAAAACTAATGTTTGTTTCATTAGAGACAGTATGGTATTTTTCCTGTTGTTCTTTTCAACATACTATTAACCCTTAGTACAAACTATTAACAATGATGGGGAATTAAAGATACAATGAGATGGTTCTTCTTTGTTGTGTTAGAGATTAGTTGTTATTTATACTCAAGAATACTGGCTTTAAAGTAAGATATATATCTTCTCAAAATTTCTGTAAATTATTATACAGACACAAAGTTATATATTTTTAGCATTTTGGAAAATAATATAAGTATGATTACTTTCCTTTTTTACACTAACTTTTGTATGCTTAACTCCTGTTTCACTGTTTTTTTGTAGATTTGGGGAGGCCTTTTCTTTGACATTTTCATGGTTTTCTATGAAGTCAGATCTCAGCAAACCAGCATTAATGTTTTTGGCATAGGTAGGAAAGATACCAGTTCACACTCATATTACCAGACCTGGTAATAAATAATAAATTATAAATTATAAAATAAATTATAAAACTACTGTTTTTCCTACTACATGTTGCTTTAATAAATTCAGGAAAAAAAAAATCAGACCTAACAATGTTTCAAAACAAACAGAAGTGAACAGACAAATGACTTCTTAATAATGGGCAAATATCTCCCTGTCTGTGAGAACAGAAAGGAAAAGGTTAATTCAAAATCCTCTTTCTCTTGTGAAATATTAGAAACAGAGGTGGGGATGAGTTACCTTACATTCTTATTTAATCAAAAAGTTGAAAAAAACATCGACTTTTCCCTCTCTTTTAAGTTATTTTTTGGAATGCTTAATGCCCTTGAAAATTAGGCATTCATAGGATACAAATGTGGTGTGCAAATTTCTCCAAACAACATTGTCAATAATAAGACTTAAGTGCTGACCTGAATTTCCTTCTCCAGTTTTCATCTTAACTTTGAAACCACAAAATTGATAACATTAATGCCTTCAAAAGTACTTAACCAGTTTATGTTTTACTTCACCTCCCCATTCTGTTCCCTCACAGGACCTTCAACCATTAAATGCATTCAAAATTCAGCAGCAGTAGTATTGGCTGTAGAAGTCTGGAGTAAAATGAAGCCTGTTTCTTGCTTCAACAATTAGTCTATTTATAGGCATGTATTAATTATATTTAACATATTCATTTTATCAGATTGTCATTCAGAAAGTTTTAGTTTCCCAATCAGTCACTTAACCACAGCAGTGAAACTGTGGAGTTGTTTGTTGTCTTTCATAAGAGTTTAAGCTTTGGCCTTCAGCCAGCCAGTCTGAGCCAGCACTAATATAATTCACAACTGGAAGAAGACAATCAATTAATCAATACTATAATTTGGAACTGACCATGGCACTAACACTCGTAGCTATTAGACTTACTGACTGACACCATTTAGGATTAATGAGGTAGCAAGTCCAGACAAACTAAAGATTCATTTAAAGACTTTTTTGTTGTCCGATCAAGCTGCCTGCTCTATTTTGCCATTTTTTATGCTGGATGTTCCAGTAAGAAATACTAATGTAAATACAGAATATTGAAAAGAGCAAATTACCTTTTCACTGATGGATTAGGAGCCAGTTGCTTTGTAGATCTGCTATTTGGCTTGGAGTAAGCTAATTCTTTGACACATTCCATATTGTCTCGTAGCAAAATACTGCATTGTGGAGAAATACAAAACTGCTTGTTTTGTTGCCTATTCATTATTTGTTGGAGGGATTTTTTTGCATGTTTCTGGCACATCCATTTGGCTTTTTTTTTTTTTTTTCCTGAAGTCGATGCTGCAAGAACCTCTTTTCTAAAAAGATAAGAATTTATTGCAGGAGTACTCATGTGGTGCTTATACATAAAAAATAATATTAGCATCTGTCATCCTATTACTTAGGCCATCTTCCTCTTCCTCCTCTCCTCTGCCTTCATTGGGATGACCAACTAAGCAACTTGTTCACAAAATAGTCACTTCC
>JAUBNY010000185.1:4503967-4518486 GCA_032275445.1 Crypturellus soui
CACTTCCCCGTTCCAGGAGTAGTTTCTAAATAGTCTTGGTATTGCAGGCCATTTTATCTGGATGTTTTCAGATGAGCTGCCTGAGGTTACACTCTGAATGTGCACTGCGGCATATCTCTGATTCACTGCTTCTTTAGCAAAAACAAAGTAAAAAGCGGTAACACAGCACAGGCAAATTTTACTTGCATTGCTTTCTGAAATTATTTTGGCACTGCTTGATCAATATATTTGTAAGAAAAAGAAAAACTTTTTAACTGAAAATCAAGTAAGCAAAACAATTTATTTTTCTAATTAATTTCTCATGTAAACAAAATAACTCATGAAAATTTTCATAGTATTAGCCATGTCTGCTCCTATGATACAAAGGACAAAGGATCTCTAATATTTTCCATGTAACAATGGAGTAAAACCACCTCAGTCCTTGGTGACAGTGTGATCAAGCCCACATGAACTCCAGCTGACAAAAATGTGGCTATTCGCATCCCCCTGGCTGGTTATCAGGCTTTCTTGCTACATAGAAATTGGTTACCTTATCAGTAAATTCCATTATGCTGTGTGTGCAGTTGCTTTTGCAACTGTGTGTGTCTGGGCTCTAAGCTCTGAAGCAGAAGTTGATGCCTTCTTAGGGGAGCTGGACAACAGCTTGGAAAACACTGTCACAGTTAAAAGCTACTGCCTTATGGGAAACTGAAACATGAGATAATTTCCTAGTATTTGTATTTGATAAAAACTGCTGAAATTTGCACTGTTGCACTCTTATGTGATTTGCACTTTTTCCTTTACTAAGCAACAACAAAGATATCACAGAAATACTCTACACAAAGTTACATTTTTAGACATACCATTTAAGAAAATTCAAAATGCTGCTAAAATAGAGAAAGAGTAAGATTGTATTAGCTGTTGAAAGAAGCAGTAATTTGTCTGTCCAAAAGATCTGCATTCCCATTTCACTATAACTAATCTTTAAAAATCTGCAGCTTCATTCACTTAATTAGCTATAGGGCAGCAGACTCTAAATCTTTACCTTTCTGTGCACACACAGGGAAATACAAACAAACAAAAAGAATTATCTTGATCTTACTTTATTATTTACTTTATTAAATATTTAATATTTAATAAAGTAAATACTTTAGTATTTCTTATTAAAATATCATATGGCTTCAGTCTATACTTTGATAAATATAAAAGAGATTTTTGAAAGCAAGGAAGTGAATAATTTTATTTATAACATTGGCCATATAAAAGATGAAAATAGACTGTCTCCAAATTTGTTTGAAATCTTGGATATATCACCTGACTGACTAGCTTTACAAGGACATAGAACAGCATAGAGAGTTTTCTTAAGAAATGGGAAAAGTATTGTCAATTTCACCAATCCTAGTTCAATTCCTCATTCCCTTAAAATAAGGAAAAAGAAGGGTTATTTTAAAAGAAATGTTAAAAAAAAGAAGAAGAAGAAAGGAGAAGGGTCTATTTTATTAAGAAATGTACAACTTGCACTGCATACTAGTAATTTTAAGCTCTTATTTTTAATTGTAACTTGTAAGGTCTCTTTTGAATGTGAGCTCAATATTTTCTGAAATTATTTTCCTAAGAGATAATCATGAAGAATTAGGTGAAATATCATTGATACTCGTGACTTGAGTCAATGGAGGAAAGGCAAAGCTCATCTCTCATTTTGCAAGAGTAGGCTGGAATACACATTGTTTTCTGAAGTCTTTTTTTTTCTTTACAAGATTGTTGCGTTTAAGTTAGAACTTTACTGAACTCCAAAACAGGAATGGCGATGTAGAAAGAAGAGAAATAGCGGCCTGGGCAATAATTTACAGGTTAACTCACACACCGTTGGTTCAAATATGTTTGTTTTTGACACACCTTTAGGGTGATTAGGTGGATGGAGGGATGGATGGATGGGTGGATGCATGGATGGATGCATGGATGGAGGGATGGATGCATGGATGGATTAACCAGATATCCTCAGTTTAATACTCAGTACTATGCCCTTACATTTTCTTAATATCTGTGATAGTTCACCCAAAGCAGACTACATAGCAGCAACATATATACAGCAACAGAAGCACTTTAACATGGATCAGCAGCAATTTTCCTAGCATAAATGAATTTAACTCTTTTCAGCAGTGAGTGCTAGCATGTTTTTTTTAGGTTGGGAGAATCTCTGTCTAGGGGACATTACATTACAGTTGACTCAAACCAGTTTTTGCTTCTGGACATCCCAGCCCATGCTGTGGTTCTTCCCCGAAGATCTCACATTTTCCTCTTGGTTGTCCCAACATCCAGTCCCTTTACTCATGGTGGCCCTCCTTCAATAGCCAGCACTGTTCTATTGGTGAGCTGTTTGTACCCACGGGTACTAACTGGTGTCAGGCTGTGCCAAGAATAAAAATACAGCCTAGCTGGAAGCAGCCTGAACATCTCTAGGCTGTATTTTTATTTTTGGGTCATAGAATATCTGACAATTGTCCACTGAATATACTTTTTATTACTGTCTTTTAGCTCTGGGAAAGTTTATCACTCTATACTTGTAAGATCATGAAATTATTAGCTACAAGATTGTTAAGAGAAAGCTACCTGTGTTTCATTTTCTTAAATTTTAGTCTCTCAGTTTAACCTTTGTGTCCATAGAAGAGAACTACTTTGACTTTGCAAAACCTCATGTGCACTTACAAAGAAAAGCAGTGGCTAATTTTAGTAGAACTTAATAATGAAAGGGTTCAAGTACCCAATCGGGAAAAAATTCGTTCATATCCTGTTTACTCCCACATGTCCTGAAGACATTTCTTGTTGAGATCTACAGTCTGATTTAAAAAAAAAATCATTAAGGGTTAATGGTTTAGTTTCTGCTTTAATGCAGCCGATGATTCACTTCAGTGGGGAGAAAGTGGTGTGGCAATAAATGCATATAATTCATTTGACTACTATTAGTTGGGAGGACACTGGTATGCTATTCTGTAATTTATCACCTTACTTTAAGCAGTCAGTATGAAGACCCTATTTTTACTAGCAAAAGGAAATTTTAAATTGGAAAATGTTGCAGCTTTGTGTGACTACCAGCGAGCAGCTCCCTGGATGCACTTAGGTACACCTGACTAAAGCTTTCATTGGAAAATGGATTGCTTCAAGTAGCTGAGAAGGCCTAATATAAAGTCCAGCTCATTTATTTTTCAAAGATAGTGAAGCCAGTCATCCCAGCAAAGTGGCAATATTTTTCTCTTAACACTCATGGGAAAAAAAAGGAAAAAGAAAGGAAAAAGAAAAAAAAAGCCCTTCTTAGCTTGCTCTGCTAAATATAATCACCTTCTTTTTACTTCCTTCAGAAAAGGGAGTAGGGAAACCCAGTGGCCCAGCTTAGTTTATCTATCTTGTTGTCTCACCATCCACTCCTCACAGTCTTTTCCCTCTGAAAAATGTTGGCTCTCTGGAGAGCAAGATAGGTGTATTAGCTCATGCCTTTGGTAAGTGAAAATAAAAAGAAAAATGAGAAAAGGATAGATGTGATACTGATTCTGTTCTTTGTACTGATTCTGTCAATTTTTTAACTATTTTTTTTCTTATTCCTTTAAGCAGAACTCTTCTCAAAATTCTTATTTTCTTCTCAGTCTTAAGAGTAGGCATCCAAGAGAGTTCGCTCCATTCAAGTATAAGTGTACTCAGCTTTCCTGCCAGCTATTACCTCCTTTAAGTGCAATTCTGCTTTGAAGGTTGAATCAACAGACATGTGAGATTCCATTTACAGAATCGTAATGACTTAATAGATAAATCATGTATGTGACTAACATGAAATTTTTCTAAAAAATTTAACTCAGAATCCAAGCAATGCATAGGGAGGGATTTGCAGGACATGTATGCCATTAGTGACACAATTCTCTTGTGAGCTTAAGCTCTGACAACACCTCTCATTTCCTCCTGGGAGGAGGAAAGATGGAAGAAATTACACAATCGGGACCATCTGACATGATAATTGGAATTCAATAAACAATTCTGTTGGCAATACACAGGAAGGAATAGATTCAGCTCATTCACTCTTAACTGCACAGTTACTATATGGCTAACAGGAGTTTCTCATTAAAAAGAAGGACTATTTTTGAAAGTAAACCTAAGGAAGCATTTCTGTCAAATAAGATGCTGCTGTTACCAAAGAGACAGTACAATATATAAATGTGCTTTAAAATTACACTAACAATCTTTAGCTCCTGTCGAGTCCTGGGACTAGCTCCACCAAATCAGGGATTTTACTGTATACATATTTCTGAATATGTTTTGTTAAAATTATGACTCTGTGGTTATGACTTCTGTGGAGTGCTTGGAGAAAACAGTGCTATGTTGCAGCTGGCCCAACATCTGCTGTATATGCTTATCTCAAGTGCTTACATATTCAAGTATATATTTTCAAATGTATTTTATAATAAATAATTCTCTTACTATCTTTAATACTTTATTAAAGGTATTAAAATACATTATCTCTTTCAAATTCATTAATGTTATACGCAATATCATTTTTTAAGAATATTTGAAATCTGAAGTAAAGGCAGATCTTACTACAGATTTCCTTAGACCTTCATTCTGTAGCACACACTACTAGAACAAAATAATGAGACAGATGGTTTCCATTGACGAAAGAAGACTCTTCTAGGTACTTCTTTTTTTTAATTAATTTTATGCTCTTACATCTCTCTAAGATATCTTCCTTTTTAAAAAATATTCTGTTTGTTTAGTAGTGAAAACTTAAGCTTCCATTTTTATCTGCCTATCGTGAAAATCTAAAAAATGCAACTCTCCATTGAAATAGACCATACAAAGTAAAGCAAACTGTCCTGTCTACCTGCCTCACAGAATCACAGACTGGCTGAGGCTGGAAAGGGACTCTAGAGATCATCTAGTCCAAGGCCCCTTCTCCAGCAGGGACGCCTAGAGCACGTGGCACAGGGTCTGCAAAGAAAATCTGTTATCAGGATGAAAGTTAAATCTCTGAAAATCATATCTTATTTCTAAGAAAGTGTTAAACAGTAGCAAAGCTTTTCTACTTCTTTCTAAGAAAGATCTTAGAAAATTATATCAAGATTAAACTGTATGAGAATATTAGGGCAGGCTAGCTCACCAGAAGACCAAAAACTTAGAAGTAGTTTTTTGCAAAAAGAAACAGGAAAAGAGGAGGAAATACACCACAGTTTTGAACCTTACTGCTTTAAGTAAAATAGCTATAAGACGCAATCTCTCTCCTTTTGTCTTTAAAAGCATTTTGTCAAGTGGCACTAAAAGACCTTCTTCAGTTAATATATGAATATTTGGTAGAAATGATTACATCAAATGAACTGAATTATTAGTTGTTTGGAGATGAAAAGCTCTAGGGATTTAGTATTTTTGATTCAGGCAAAAAGCAGAAGAAAATACAATGAAATCCTCTATAAGAGATTGCAGGTTGCTTTGTTTGTTTGTTTTTTTCCAACTGATATCTTAAAAGCTTTGGAAATTTTATGTGCTTGGTATTTTAAGACCAAAATACATTACATAAATATTCTTATATTAATTTATTTATATATATAACATGAACATTATGTATCCACTACAAATACTCTGCTTGCATGCTTCTACAGTACTTTCACTTTAAAGCTGTTCCTATAAATGTAAATTCAACAGGACTATAAAAAAAAGACTAATAAAGAGTAATCCTTGGTATTTTAGTGACTTCTGAAGGTTAAATCCTATTATTTGAATGTCTAGAGTTGCCCGGCTTGAAGCTATATGCCAGAGGAATTCCTAAACTCTGCTTAAGAGACAATTCATTCCTTCCAATTTCTCAATCTTTAGAGTCTTGATGCTTAGTTATTCCCCAGTTCACTTGAATATGGAAGACCTTAGATATGGTGTATGAATGTGACTCCTATTTATCCACATTGTTGCTTCCATAAAAACCTTTTTTCCTTTGAAACCAATTATTTATGTGGAAAATCTATAATAAATTAAAATAAACATCACAGAATTCAGTTGTTCCATTTTGCAACTACATATAAAAACATTACCCTCAAGTAAAACTGAAAACTGCCAATGCACTCAGTTTTCATCATTGCTAATCTGCTAAACTCCAGTCAAATTTATATTTGCTGAAAGGATCAAGGCTTAGTTACAGAGAAAAGAATTTGTGTGTTTTGCATAGATGTAAAACAACACATGCATATAAACATTTTAGTGGATGATTTTATAATAGCCAAGGTGCGCCAAGAGTTTACTGTATAATTACTAAGGATGCCCTCAGTGTTTTAATATGAAGGCTCCTAGACTACCCTAATAATAGCTACTCTAACTGTACAGTACTTCTTTTGAGGATTTTTTTAAAATAAATATCATAATAAAATTCTATGATATTTTAATGGCTATGTAATAGTATAGTGCAACTGCTGAACATGATGCATGGTGTCCTTTTCAAAATGAGTCTCCCTCCTGCTGCTTCTGCCCTGTTCTTTCTTGCCTTAAACTAACAACATAATGATACCACTATCAAGATGAGACTGCAAGACATCCCTGTCCAAAGGCTGTGTCATTCATTATCAGGGAGCATAAAAATGACAATGAGACTGTTCATATCAATAAAATTTTACGTTGGGGTAGATGAACTTATCCTGAACTGTTTAAGCTGAGCCCATGATTTTGTAATGCTCTCAGATAACAAATATCACTTATACAGTGCTTTCCTTTTATCCTGAAGGATCACAATGTGATTATGAATAAAAAATCATCTTTGTGTGACATATAGCAACCACTTTAAAATCACAAAGTCAAATCTTTTTATAAAGGAAGCTGGAAATATCATACCAATTGCAATTTCAGGTTGAACTCAAGGAAACTAAATTAAGTTAGTAAAACTGAGGTTCATTCAGAATGCTATATTCAATTTCTTTATCCTTAGGAAAATATCTCTATGGCTTTTGAATGATACTAAGCTAATGGTGAGCAGGTTTGAACCTATCTGAAACAGTTTAAGTCAGTGAAAGAACCTCTACCACCATGCAGATACTGCAGATTGGTAATGAGATAGCGTCAAGGATGTAGAAATAAGTTATTCCCCTAAAAGACAAGATAATTATGAAGTTAATGATGTTCTACCTATGATGATATCCAGGCGTCCTAATGACAATCATAAAAGCATTTTTCTAGATCCCTGGGAAAGGTCAGCTCCCGAAAAAAAGTCAGAAGTTTGTTTTGCTTGGTTCTCTTTAAAATACTCTTGCTGAGTAACCTAGCAAGTAATGTGCTGCAAGGTCTTTGCAGCACCTTTGCAGCATGGTGCAGTAGGACACATCAAGCTGCCACAGCTCTGAGGCTGATTCACTATTTAGACATTTGGTTTAAAAGTAATAAAAATGTCAGACTATTCAGGATGAGTTTCTGCAAAAATGTTCATAAATTGCAAATAGTGTGCGTTTGTGAGGGGAAGCACAAAACATGTCAGAGAATATGACCATTCTGTATCTTTTCTGTGACATATAAGTTTCATGTTTTTGAAAAAATAACTGTTTAACATTGATGACTTGAGAAAGTCTAAAAATATGCATGCTAGAAGAATTTTAGGGTGAATAAACCTAGAATAAACCATAGTCTAGACTTATGGATTGTTGTGTTTTTTCACACTCAGAAAAATTTCTCACACACAACCCCTTAAAACATAAGTTGCACCAAATAAACCTTTTACATTTCATATTACTCATTCATGGCTCAAGACAAATTTTTGCTGTGTACAATCTGAGTTTTTGTGCTCCCACCTAAAATACATTTGAAGAAACAGATTTTAATTCTCAAAATCCCAACTTATAAACCTTTTTTGAAGTTTTACTGAAAAGAATAAAGAATGTCATTGCATTTATTTGTACCAGATGCCAGTTTCTAGGCTAGGCAGGAAATAAGAAAAGCAAGAACCTTTCACAAAAGTGCTCGCTAACCTACACATGAGGTTCTTGTTATTTAGAGAATTAAAAATCTTGTATGTGCCTATTTTTCTCCTTTGAAAACAGCTCTTGTCCCTTTAGGAAGACAGCTCAGAATTTCTCTGAAATTATTATCACTTTCTCATGGGAAAGTATTTTGTCAGAAAAAAACATTAATATATTATTAAGTAAAATTACTAAATGGTATTAGTTTTATAGTAATATATGTTATTGATCAATTTTAGCAATGACTTAAAGATGAATTTATTTCCTTAGTGTGCAATGAGTCTATACATGACAACTTCAAAATTTATTTAATTTATATGAATATATGATGGCATGTGCTAAAAGCATTGGTTTATGCATTCACAAGTACATTGACCAGTGTCTGTCTCTCATTGGGCCCATAGAGCTATCACTTACTATTGGATGTGTAAAATAACAATTGATGGGTTTAAGTCTGTGTGAACTTGTGATACGCACTTAAAAATTGTTTTTTTTCTCTAATTGATACTGATTGATAATATAAGAACAACCTGAAGCCTAAATGTGATGATAAGAATAACTAACTTCAGTGATACTGAAGACCAGTAACCTTAAAATAAAAGAAAGAAAGCATTTCCAGTCAGCTGGAAGTGCTGAATTGCAGCAGAATTGCAGCAAACCGTGTATCTCATGCAACAGAGAAGATACCATAGACATCATCATGAAAGAATTGTTTTAACTTTTAGATTACATAGTGATGTCAACTATTGACTTTTCACCGCTACAAGGAACTCTCGTTTAAACTACTAATGGATAAGTAACATCATTAACTACTGTTTAAGCGCACTTGGCTTTAAAGTAGTGACAATTCTTTCTAACAGGAAAGTGGTTATTTTTAGAAAGTGTTTATTAGTCTAAATTTCTGAAAAATACCTTGTTTTGAGAAGAACATTTTGTGTATTATTAAAATATATGTGATATTAGGTCCATTCAAACTACTGCTCACCAGTTTTGTTGTTGAAAAAAAATCCTTTCCTTTTTTCAACAGCATTTTTAAAGTGATAGCTTTCCCTTGCAGTGCTATCGCAGCCATGGAATGATATGAATAATTTTAAGTTATGATGAAATGATTTTCTTATGTTGCTTAATGACAATATTGCCTATGTAGGGTGCCAAATTACCATTAAGGGATATTTTAAATCAGTCCAATAAATCTTAAAATGATTTTCAGATATCACTTAATGCCTTCAAGTCGACATAACAAATGAACCGTTTCAAATTTCATCGAAAGCTCTTTAGTATATGTCACCATACTATTTTGGAATTGTTTCAAGATTTGACAAATTGCAGTAAATCATTCTGAGACCTCCCAGAACTGTTTCTACAATTACAAAATATTATGTGATGTTTTGTAAATTATTGCAGATAGCATATCAGCTTATCTTTTTGTCACAAGCAAACATTTGAAACATTTGCTTTTTCCCTACTCACTTTATTTAACCATTCCTGATGTTGATACTTATGTGTCTGTAATAAGGAGAGGAACTAGTTTTTACACTAATTTGTCAGAAACATGCATTGAATGTCTGTATGGAAGAATTGACCTTAAACAGCACAATATAGACAGGCTTCAGACATACTATAACTGCTACCAGGTAAAAAATGCTTTTCTAAATTACTTAGCTAATGAAAACTCATGAAAATACATTTAGATCATTAAGTACAATACTAAAAAAAGTCTTTACATTTCTTTATTTTGGGCAACACAGACAATGTAGAGAGAAATCACCTTGAGTAATTCTTAAAACTACAGAAGATTATCTAACAGGTTGCCATAGGATTCCAAGTAAGACTTTCCAATGTTAAGATACTTCAATCAATACAAATTGCAAAGATGCACTTAGAATTTCAGTAAGTGAGATCTTATCATTTGTATTATGCCTAAAAAAAACAAAAATGCAATAAAATATAAAAAATAATGATTCTAGGTTTAGCACACGAGTTAGGATACATACAATTTCTGATAATACCAAATTAACGAATTTATATCTAGATCTATTTTTATTTCCTCCTCTGCTCACAATTCAATACACCAACTTTAGACTTTACCTAAACTAAAAAGCCTGATTCAAACTTCAAAACCTATTGAATTTAATAAATGCTACCTTACTGATGACAATAATATTATAAAGCTAATATGAACTTTCTTCTTGGAAATATTATGCCTATCAGGGACCCAGTAATGCTTTTTTCCCAGACTCCAGTGAATCTCATAACTTGTCCTGAATGTCCTTATTGGAGATGGAATATTAGATGTTAGACAATACAAATAAATATACATAAGTATATAATTACTTCTTAGACACAGAAACCTGATACTGGTAGTGTACATTTTGTACTAAAATAAATGCAGACCTGAAATGTCAGGTATAAAACCACGTGTGCTGTGCAGTTCCCTTGCAGAGCTCTAGCAGTATATTTCATTCCTGACCTATGAACCCTTACTTTTCCAGTCTTAAGAATCTCATGAGCACAGATTATCAGTCATGCAGAAATATATTCTGGTTTTGTGATGGAGACAAATGTTCGGTGAAGATTAAATTAAGAACCAAACTCACTGCATGTGTGACCTAGTGCAAATGTCAACACAAATTGCCAGTGGAGAAAGGCTGGAGCACTGAACTGCCATGACATCTAGTTTTTTTAATTTAATGTCTGAGTTTTTATTTTTAAATGCAACTTCTCTTTGCTGCTTTCTGCTAGCAACAGCAGGGAAGTCATGTCTTTCAGTCCTTTTGACATGAAATATCAGAGATCACAAAGAGCATGGAAGGGGAGAAAGACTCACCTTTTTGTTCAATGACTAGGAGAGTAATTCTTGCATATTAAAGAGGCTTTCTGGGCTACCTTACCCCTTACTAACCTGTATGAACTGAACATTTTTTGGTAATTGCAACTTAGAAAAAGACTAATATGTGTGGAATTCAACCTTCATCAAAAGTGTTTCATTAGATAGAGTATATATTTGGTGCCTACATGATATATCATATTCTTTCCTTCAGAAATCATTTGTACTGTGGAAAAATGCTGGAAGAGAAGAGTAGCTGTCAGAGCAACAGCTGATGTGACCCTGGTACCATAATTAGAAGGGGGTGAGGAAAGAGGAGGAAAAATATCTATGATTAAAGGATATATCAAATTAGAGCAAAAAAGTAGAAAAGTCAAAGTATTGCAAGGAAAGCATTTTGGTTTTTAAATAGTGAAAAAGCTATGATATCAGGTTTATTTTAAGGATAGGATAAGGATGCACCTATAAGTACATCTTATTTTAATCTCTTCGAAGTACATGGGCTCCTTTTTTGTCTATTTACAGTCATGATTGGCATATCAGTTGCCACTAGCAATCCCTTCTCCACTCATTTTTTCTGTACTGTCTTTATAATGATTTCTGCCGTGTTTCCTTTTTGTTTTTGAGGAGCTAGTTATCCTCATTTACTAGCCAACTGACTTAAAATAATAATAATAATTTCATTCCTCTTTTGTAAGGCCAGGTCATTTGCTTTTTGCAAAGACATTTGCAGAAGCATTCCCAGACTATGTCAGCTCTTTCTTCTCTTATGCAGATATATTTTTCAGTATTTATTCTGTAGAAAAACAAGGGTCATTTGCCAGGATTTCCTATTTAAGTCTCGCTCACTTCACAAAGTGTTCCACAGGGTAACCAAAGAATATAATGTTGTTATTTCAGACCATAGACTGAAATATTATAATTTGCCAACTTTTGGTAGACCCAGAAAATGGTTTTAAGATTAGCTGTTTTTAATATTTCAACTTATTTTGGTGGACAAATAGACAAACTAGTGAGATTTGTGGATGAAGTAAGTCCCAGAATGAGCTGTGAATGGGAATTAGGACACAAAAACAACACAATGACAGACTGGATGTGTGGGAAAACAAAACAAAACAAAACAAAACAAAACAACCAACCAGAACCACAGAAATTCCACTTTGAGTAAATGAACTGTCTAAAGAAAGTCTCATTCTGGATTGAAAATACCTGGAAACGATCAACGTTCAAAGAAGCCCACATCAAAATCAAACTCTTGCAAGGAGCATGATAGCCGCTTACTAGGGCCCAGGCAGGACTTTGCATGGCAAAGGTGTCACTGTATGGAGTAGAAAAACAGTTATTTACTCTGTGTGATTTGGGATGTCTAAGCAGAGAATATTGTACTTGTATCTGACATCATGCAAAAATTGTTGGGGCTTGCTGAGAGGGATTGACTTGCAAGCAGTAATTTAAAGGAGCCCTTAGGCATATAGCCTGGATTGCAAATAAAATGTAGACCTATTCTCATACCAGTAATACTTTTTTTCCTTTACTAGGGTTTGAATTTCTGGGTTGAAACTGCCTGAAGACTGCCAACAGAAAATATCAAGATTTTTTTGTCCTGATTCTAATGATCATTATCTTCATATTAAGATTCCTGACTAGCAGTATGTTTTTTACTTTTCATATTTTACTTTTCGTAACTTAATGCTAGTCAGAATCTATGAAGATATTGCCTGGTCTGTCTCATTCAAGTCCAGTTACAGATGTAATATTCCTAGGAATATGATCTACTCTTTTTGAGGATGTTTGCTGAGCTTTCTAGGTATTATCAGAAAATGTCAGTCACTGAGAGACATCAGATGAAAATGTAAAGTTCTGCCCAGTGACATATTTGCCTAGCTTGGAAGAGTTTGCACAACCTGCAGAACATTATTGTGTGAGAAGTTAAAATCTCTGTTGGTCTTTCACTTTGTGAAAAGACCATTTTTTCTTTTAAATCCATCAAGTTCTTAGGAAATTCCAAAAGGTGTTATGTCTTATGGCTTGAATCTGTTGCTACCTAAGCTAAATTAATTTTAAGAAGATGTGGTAGATTGAATTGAGATGAATTAATTAGATCAAATTATTAATATTTCCTACTTTAAAATCTTATTTTTACTATTCTATTAAATTTAATATATTAACCGTCCAGTTCTAAATTTTTAATTCCTTTCTTCTGTCTGGTGTAGAATTAAAAACAAACTACTTTAAACTGAAAGCTCTCTCTACCACTTTTCAGAATAAGTCTAAGCAAAAGCTAAATTTGTGAAAGTCTTTAAAATATTTTAAAAGTGTGACAATTTCTTTAAGGTTTGGCACCTGTGGGATTTGAAATGGGAAACAAATGTTTGGCAGAAGGATAGCTGGGAAATCATAACTGGGTTATTTTTCCTAAGTAATTCACTGTACTGATCTTCTCCAGTTTCTGAAAATCTTATTGCTCACTTCTCAATCCTGATTTTAGTGCACTGATCACAGCTCTAGAGAATGCCATCAAAATTTACTGCAGGTCATTTCTGGCACAATTAAGGATTTTATTTTTAAATGCAATTTCTAGGGGCTCACTCTTCTCATTGGTGACCAAAGATGTGAAAAGAGGCAAGGGACACAAACTGAAATACAAAAAGGTCTGCCTGAACACGACGTAAAGTTCTTTACTGTGAAGTTGACTTACCACTGGAACAAGTTGCTCAGAGAGGTTGTGAAGTCTCTGTCCTCAGAGAAAACCAAAAGCCATTTGGAAAGGATCACGGACAACCTTCTACACATGACTCTTTCTGAGAGGGTTGGGCTGGATGATCTTCAGATGATCCTGTTGACCTCAACCATTCTGTGACTTTGTGAAAAGCTGAGTTTCTAACAGGCACAAGCATCCTGTGTTTTGTCGTTGCATTAGTAACCTGCAAAAGTAATGCTGGCTAACTGGCATGTGCACATTACTGGCATGTGCACTTTGCTACAGATTCAAAAATATTCCTCAATGTTCCCTATGCTGCCTAGTACTTTTTTTTTTTAATAATTATACTATATATTTCAATAATTATACCAACATACTAGCAGAATTTGCCTAGTGACTAATTCTAAAAGAGAATAAAAAAATATGGCCCAATATACTCAAGCATGGTTGTTGACTGTTAGGAAATAAATAGGAGCTTATGAAATGTTATTAAAATGGCATTAACTATGAAAAATGTAGACCAAAACTAAAAGAAATTCTTTATTAACATTGTTTAATAACTATGGTGTTCTTAAAGGAAAAAAAATAGAATGCAATGCTATACAAGTTTTGAATTTCTTTTATGCTGCTAGATGGATACTTTAGAAGTATTAGCAACTGCTTGGGGCTCAAAGTTCAGAATATTCAAGGGCTAAAATATTTCAAAATATCTAAGTAAGATTAAGCACCTGATTCTGAAATATTTGAAAGTTATACACATTTCTTTCTTACATTTCTTAATTTCTTCACTCCACCAAATAGGTTCAAAAAAAAAAAAAAAAACGAAAGAAAGGAAAAAAAAAAGAGAGAGAGGAAAGAAGGGAAACTGTATTATCTCCTAACCTTCTTCTTTAATTTATTTAGTTTAAATATTGTTTTACTTTATTCTGACATTCCAATATGACATCATAGAATCATAGAATCATAGAATACCTAAGGTTGGAAGGGACCTCTAGAGGTCACCTAGTCCAACCCCCCTGCACACGCAGGGCCACCTAGAGCACCTGGC
>JAUBNY010000185.1:4519458-4543823 GCA_032275445.1 Crypturellus soui
AAAATAGACCTGAAAATATTACCCACAGCAATTAACATTCATGCCAAAAAAATGCCAACATAAAAAAAAACACATCTCAGGTTAAATACTAGGAACCTGGAATATTTGCCTGGTAAATTACTATATTATTTCTGTTTGAGCAGTACTCTATTCTTTGTTTCTCTTACTAGGTTTTGTATAATACCCTGTAATGTCAGTGGTCATGACATATTCCTTTTAATCCTTCTTGTAACACAAAAAAATATGAGCAGCGCTGGGTACTTGCTTTGTTTTAGAGAGTTCTAAATAGGCTGAGATACAAGAAAAAGCTTTTGTCCATGTCTGTATAAACTCACTAGCCTACCCTTGAAAGGACTAGAGAGCAGGCTCCCTAGTTTGCTTTTAGCTAGTACTCTTTTCCCTATCAATGTCTTTTTTTTTTTTCTGTGAAAGTCAGATTACAGTCTGTAATACAACTTTACAATAATTCTGATTATTCAGTTTAGCCACTTGATCTGGAAAATGGAGAGCTAATGATACCTTTCTGCACTTAGTGTCTGGATTTGTGGGTAGCTACCCAAAGACCACCAACAGACAATAACAAGAATGTAATGTTCCTTTTCCTCAGGAAATGGCAATAAAGTAAATACAGGATGGTTATCTTAATTATGATTTTTATTATTTCTTTTAATCCCAGATAGACTTAAAATACAAATTACTCAAAAGAAATAAACATTAGTTCTGCAATCTCAGTTATCAAACGAATCTGCTCTATATCATGAGGCTTTTAAGGGCCTCTTGCCTTAGAAGGACTCCATGGAACATTTTGTAAAGCTTTTAATTCATGTTTATTCAATGTTATTTATACTGCCCTCTTAAAAACTTTGGGAAAAAAGTATCCCCCACCTCACTCAAGCCTGTCAATTTTATCCCTTTCTATTTGGCAAGCATTGATCTTTCCTTTGTCTTTTTGAATGGTCCTAAAATTGACACTGCTGTTTTATTTGACAACAATGATCATTTCTGTTTCCTGGTACACAGAAAGCCTTATTATTCTAAAACATCTCTGATCAACAGCTTGACAGATAGTTACAGAATGGGCTACAGGAACCAAAAGAGGTCTTTTGTTTGTTTGTCAGCTGCTGCTCAACAAAGCCAATAGACAGAGCACACCACATTGTTTTATGAGTCCCATAAAAACCCCACAACTTTTCCAAGTGTCTTTTCCATCTTGACATATTTTTCAAATGCTGCTGCCAGAAATGTAGTTTAGAGAAATAACTTCCTGTGTTAATGCAGTCCTTTTACAGTAGCTTTGATTTCAGTTCTGAAAATCAGCATAAATATTTACAGCCTGCTTAAACGAACAAGGTCGTTGCTGTAGCCTGTACATACACATAAGGACAAAACACTATGTATGTGTCTATAGGATTGATCCTTCAGTCAGGGGACTAACAAATGTTTGCTACTTGAATATTTTTCCCAACCCTAAGCTGAAGTGAAAACAAATACCCAGGAATGGTGGCAGCAATCCTGATATTAGAGTATCATCTTTGCCTCAAGGGAAAAAAAAAAAAAGGTAAAATTTAAATTCTGCGGTACATGAAAGAGTGGTCTTATGTTTGTTTGCTTAAGTACAAATAAAAAGCACTGAAGCATTCAAAATCAAACATTCCAGTAATTAAACTAGAGAATAAGGGCTCTGTTTCCTTTCTGATACTATTTGTTTTTTATTAATACAGACAGGATTTAACAAATAATGAAGATTAGCCTTATATGAGAAAGTGATGAAAAATCAATGTTTTTTAATGTTTAAAAGTATCTTAAATACAGTGAGTCTAGGCAATGAAACATCAAACAGATTTTGAATAGTATATAATGGGAAAGTGTGTTCTTAAACTAAGCTAGGATTTTCAAAATTATCTGAACTAGTTACATTTGAAAAAGATAATTTTCCATATGTCATCCTTTATTCCTGTCAAAGATTCTGCACAGATATATTATAGCTCACAGCTTAAACATTTCATTTTCAAAGATTTATGCACAAACATTCTAGGCACACAAATTGAAACTTTTTGATAAATACCCAGAACATTTTATTAAAGTTTTCAGACTTCAGAATCTACACAAGTCTACCATAGATTAGATATATTAATTCAACAAAAACTATTAGAACATTCTGATTTTCAGGTCTTTTTTCATCTTATTGTTACTCTGTTTTACAGATGAACATTTTATCAGTTTATCCAAAGAAAGTTATGTTTTGTGGCCTTGAATTTTTCTATTCCATGCAGAAACAGGTGCATGAATCACTGAGAAATATCCAATAAGGTGACAGCACACGTGCAAACGAAATCTGATATGGACAGTTTTTGGAAGAGTTATTAAACATACAAGCAAGAAACAGACCAAATAGAAAAGAATGCGATTCACATATAGGAGACCAGAATACGAAATCTTTAGCCCATCATTCACATTACCAATATATTCATTACTATTCTGACTACTATCTTGAGCCTTTTTGCTATTATCAACTGCTGATTATTTTTTTAAAGAGGTCTTCCCAGGAAGTCACTGCTGAAAAGAAGCTGTACTCCCATGATTTTTTTTCTGAATAAAAGTGAACTGACCAGTTAATAGTAACTTTGATTTACTTTTGAAATGTTTGCATTCTGCTTTGAAAGGAAAATGAAATATTCTGAAACCTGAGCTCTGTGCATGTTCGTTGCTGTTCCTCTACCTTGTTTTTGACATCCACAGGTGTAAAACACCTGTGCCAAGTTCCTGTTCTGTTCCAAGAGAAATCTTTCTGTATCAGACCCCTATCATACTCAAAGTTATTACCTAAGTCTTATGATTAAACTGAGACTTTATGATGGGAGCTTTAGAAGGCTGAACAGTAATAACTTCACATTTAAAGTATTCCACATCCCCTGAAGTTATCACATCTCGACACAGGTGTTTTCTTAGTTGCCTATTTCCTCCTTTTTTTTTTTTTTTTTTTTTACCCTTTTCTACACTTTATCTCCTTACTACAAGATGTAATTCCAGGGCTTGTTTCCATTACATTAAGAAAATGTTTCATTTTAGTGTTTAGAGAAATGGAAACAAATAAATGTTCTCTGAAAAATTTAAGTGAGAGCTTGCACTAAATGCTTTATTTGTTCATGAAACTCATAAGGTTCTTGATGGGTCTCTTCTCTGCCTGAAGAAAGTGCCACTAGGATAAGATAGAAAAGGCTGAAGTTTTCTGAAACAGCAGAAGAATTTTAGACACATATTAATATATTTTTTCATAATGCTTTGTCTATTTTCTGCACTGCTTAGCCAAGGAGTTCCCATCTAAACACAGATTCTTGCTACTCCTAAGATCTCAACAGTCTAGTCTCACTAAGTAAATCTCACTTCTACTTAGACTCCTTCAGAGTGGGTTACAACACATGTCAAAAGTTAAGAATAACTAGATTTTATTTCAGAGATCCCCAAATTCTTTATAATGTTTATATAATGCTGTTCCTTCGACCTCGTCATCTGGAACAAACAACTACATAAGCATAAATTGTGTAAATCAGCAATTTGTAATGGCTTGGTTTAAGTGATACATATCAAGAAGGATTTTTTACAGATTAAAATGGAGATATAATAACCTTAAACCATCTCTGTGTCTTAGATATTTTAAATGATAACATTAATGGCTATGCAAAACTAAATTCAGACAGATTGTTGAAACCCACACAATTTTTTGATGAAGTTAGAATGGCAGTTTTAATTTATGTTGCCATAGAAAATAATAAAAAGAATTCACTATTAGAAAATTTGAGGTATTTGAAGCTGAAAATTTCCTCCATGGAGTAATGCATGTGAGTGCTTGTCAAGAGATGAACAAAGATCTATTTAATAATATACTCCCCAGACTTCTAAGACCAGGTCTTCAAGGAAGCATAACTCTATCATTGTGTAAAGTATTTTTAAATGTTAAATCTGAAAACTATCACTTGCATTTATTAAAACACACACATATAAGTAAATATATATATATAAACATACAAATATTTTGAAAATAAGCATTTTTATTTTATTTTTCTTTCTTGACAGGGCTTTGTGCATCTATGTCTTTAACATCTAAGCCAAAATGTGTAAAAGCTTTAAATGATGCTCTGCTCTATATATTCCATTTCTGTTAATAAGAGAGCTATCCAGATTAAAAGACTATCCCTACTAGATTTGCTCTTTAAACTTTGATTCTAACCAGAAGCTAAATCTCTTTAAAATAAAATGTCATTTAAAAGACCTCAAATACTAGAAAATGTAGGTTAGATGCGTACAAGATTTCATTAGTTTTGTGTTTTCGGCTGTCTAAGATACAGTTATCAATACTATTCTGTAGCTCTTCAACCAGCAGGGAATCTTTATATTAACAGAACAAGACTGCATCCTAATACTCTTCAAGACTTCTGTCAATAAAAATGGAACAGAGAGGACAAAAACCTCTAAACCTCTAACGAGCCAACTATCTTTTCAAAGCATGGTCTTTTTTACAGGGTTAATTTCAATTAATGAAAATAGGAATTTTCTGATATTTCATTTAATATTTTAAATTTATATTTTTTAAATATTTTAGTTGTATATAATTTGTATCTGAATACGTTCCCAGTATTCGGACACTAGTAAAACACTCTCCAGAGTGTTAGTAGTTGCAAGTGAACTGAGCGGTCACAGAGACTCTGTAATTGTGCTTTAACTATAAAAGGAGCACTTCTTCACCTTCCTTCTTTAACTTCTCTTAGAAATAGTTAAACAAGACCTTTGAAAATGACATTTCTTAATATATATATTGCCAGTACAAGACGTTCTAAATTAAATTCATGCTTCTATTTTGACAAATACAATACCAATACTGAGACTTTAAAAATAATTTCTAAGAGACAAAAATGTCTACATTTTACTTTTGTTAGGTGCCAAGATCAGTACCAAACATTTTGTCACTACGATCTTCACTATTTGTTCTTCAGATGAGAATTAAGTGACCACACTGACATCTGTAGAAAATCCTTAACACTTGGAAAGCTTACGCTTATTCTCTTCCAGCCAGTAAAGTGTACAAATAATAAAGGCAACATTTAAATGATGTTTCTATATATATTTTGTAACAAGAGTTACAAAAGAGTTACAGAGTTACATTTTATTTTTTCAGGATTTGGGCATTTTACAGAAGGGTGAAAAAATATATCCTTGTGTATATTTAAAAGGATCATTTCATGACTATTTAAGATCTTTTGTGTATAAAGCCTCGTTCATGATTGTCTCTCTCATCAAAACAATATTTGTGGTCAAATATGCTATTAAGATGGGAATAATGACAGTTTCTGTGCATTGAAAAAAGTGAAGAAGGAGGAAGACTCCTATGAAAATAAGGAACCAAAGAGCTGCGTGGGAAGTTCCCCTAAAAATTTGGAAAGCTGAAACATTGCCTATCTTGCCAAACTTTGCAACAGTATTATGAGTTTCATAGTAATTATTGCTTATCTGAAAGCCAAATATACTAGAAATATAGAGTTATGCGGGGACATTTCGGGCTTTTTTATTGTTTTGTTTTGTTTTCCCAGACTACAATTCTAATCCTTATGGATGTAAATAAATGGAATTTACTAAAATATAGAATTTACTAATAATAGTAAACATATATGCCAAAAATATATGCCAACACCAGAGGGCAAATAAAAGAACCTCAAACGATATAACCTTTTCAAAAAAAAAAAACTTAAGTACATTTTTAAGTGAGCTTTATGATATTTTAAGGCTCCTAGAAGGTTCATGGTCTTCTTATGTTCTAAGGATTTTAATGTGTCCTGAAATTTCCACAATAAAGTAGTCATACCAGAACATAGCAGGATTGCTTGGCAGTATTTTGAGAAGGATCTTATGTTACTGCTTTTCATTACAATAAAAAGCTAAACTGTAGCAGTAAAAATTTAGGTCTTTTCTGTACTGCAATGTTTTGGAATTATAAAAATAAGTCAGTCTTGTGTTGTAGAAACTGAAGTGGAAATGGTTTATTCCAAGTTAGATTTCTTAGAAGCATAGTGAATGTTAAGGTAGCAGTCTTTTCAGATTGTTATTATTGCCATTTTAAAAGCAAATTTTTAGAGATGACTGTCACACAAAGTCAAATTTTCATTTACTTTAAAAATATTTGAGCAGTTATTTGAAATGAGAGAAATGAGAGAAAAATGATATTTGATAAACTATGTGCCTCTCATTTAAAAGTGCTTTTGATCCTAGGTGCCTATGCTATGCATATTTTTCTTGAAAGATTCAGGGACATTATTCAGATATATCATTGATCTAACAAAGAAAAACTGTTTCAGGAAATGAACAAGATCTCTCTCACAAGTCTTTGAGAGACATACAAGGAAAATTTATTTTTCAGAACCAGGTAATCATCGTAATTTGACTATACCTTAAAAAATGTATTTGCACAGGGTCTGCATAAGATTTAAAAGTTTAAAAGACTAACTAACTCACATTTCCAGCTGAGGCAAATTTATGTTTTTAAATGAATAATGATAATTCTTTCTTAGTGTATTTGCCTTTTATAAATACACTTTACCTAGGTAGTGAGTAATAGCGAGCAACAGTTAACTTCCCTGCCTTCCTAGCAGGCAATGTGTTATTGAACAACATTTTACTTTTGAAAAACCCTGAACAATCAGCATATTAGAGGTGTGGATGCATTTCCTTAGGCATACTTTCAGGGTAGTTCAAATCAAAAAAGCTGTTACTGATCACCTTTTCAGATTTAAACTGAATTATATGTAATTGTTAAAGAGTACTCCATTGCATGAAACTTTTATCCCTCTCTTAACTACGTATGTGAGGATTGAAGTAAGGGCAGACATGGGACTACTGATGCATGATGGTACATGAGTTGGCTGTTCCTTGAGCAGAGGCTGACTAATCACCTGTTTCTGCTCCTATGCTTCCCACAATAGAGAATCTCCAGAAATCAGCTTTAAACTGAGAAAAAGTCCTCCTTGTGTTAGTTTCGTGTTGTGAAAGCTCTGCTTCCGTGCTGTGAGGTGCTGTTGGCTCTGTGGCAATGCCTTAGTAAGGGTAATGGAGAAATGCACTATCCAAAAATGATTGTGGTCTTGTATATTCAGAGGTGTGACATTTTTTGATTTTAACATGCTTTTTCTAATATGGGTGTCCTTAAAATGGGCCGTATCTCAGGACGTATAGATGTAAAGCTTAAAACCACAGATTTGCAAATTCAGAGGTGTTAAGATACTAATATCTTCCTAAAGGAAGACCAAATGGGCCTCTTCTACTTGCATTCAGGAAAAAAAAAATGGTTTTCTGTGGGCACTGCATGCAGCTTTTTCAAATGGCACACTGTAAGGAAGAAGGAAACATGGAATGTGGTGGATTGTCAGAAGATCCACCACAAGAAGACTGGGAGGTAGTGCATAGTAAAATGAGCAAACTTATGACCAGGACAGCTGGGATCACTGTGTAGAGAGGCAGAAGTTGAGTATGAACAGGGTGTGTCTCCGAATTCCTTTCTCTGTCCAGAATATGAACTAGCATCTTAAAAAACAGGGGACAGGAGAAATGCAGTTCAAATATAAACTGGCATACTATTGAAATGGTAGCACACTGCTTTCGAGCTCTTCATCTTCCCCCTTTAGCTTTATAAAGACATCCTACACAACTTAGTATGAAGCTATATTTCACATATGCAAAATTTAACAGTCCAGAAGAGGTAGCTCCAAGCTCTGTCCTGTAGCTTACATGACTTAGTGCTTAATCTACGCACATCTGGAAAAGTCTGTAATTAAAGAAATCATGAGATTAACTTTGTCACAATTAAAACTTTTGTGTTTCTTCCTGTGAAAAAAGAAAGAATATATGATACTTACAAACTAAGTATGCTAGAGTCATAATACTGTATTTGACACTGTTTAAAGCACACACTCTATGCTTTAATTCCCTACCAAAAAAAAAGTGTTTTAATATTTAAAACATATATGTGCAATATAATTTGGTTTCGAAAAAAAATCTAGCTTTTCTCAGTGATCTCCCAACCTTTCTTTCTCACCAGTCGCCTACTTTACTGCTTTAAATTAACTATGTATGAAGTGATCTGTTTGTGGCATATCACTTAAAAGTATGAAGATATTAATATCCTGTCATTTTTTACCTACAGAAGCACAAATCTACAAGTCTTACTCTGCTATTCCTATTTTCCCTGAAATCCAGGGAGGACTAAAATACTTTGCAAGGTTGTCCCTATCGTAAATACTCTAGCGCATACTCTATGTTTCCTGAATTTAAGTCAGATGATTGTCTCTGCAGTTTCAAGTGCTATCCTGCAGACATTTGTTATTGGTTATAATGATTCTCAACATGAGTAAGCTTTGTTGACCTCAGCATGACTCTTCAATAGTAAATCCTTGCAAAATTGAGCCTTTAGCTTGTATTTGCACTTGCTGTGTCTTGAACAGTGAAGATGTGTTGCAGAAAATGTGGTTAGGAAACAACGGTAACACATTTAATATGAAATATCAGCCAGACTGTTCAAAGTCAGTAAATGTAAGAAAAAAATTGACAAATTTCACGAGAATAGCTAGTTATTATTGCCAGGAGGGAAAAGAGGCAATCTAAACTGTACCTGCCTGCAGCTAAACTGAAGAAGCTGTGCAGGAATAAGATGATAGCTGAAGGAAAGAAATTCATGAAGATCAGACAATGCAGGCAGCTCTCTAGAAAGTACAACATTAACCGTGCCAAGAAGGATCAATGCCAGGTGTGCAATAGGACAAATGTGGAAATACTAATACTGCCTTTGCAGGAAGACAGCCAGGAAGAATATGAATTTCACCTGTGGTTGATGGCAACAGGAACCAGAAATCAGGGGATGGGGAGGAGTTTGAGGAGGAAGAAGGAAATCAGAGTAAAACAGGATTTTAGCAGGATTTAGGCAGAATTTAAGCTCTAAGACTTGCACTGTTATAGGGATCTTCCTCATCGTTCCCTTAAAGAGAGGAAAACTTTTTTTATGATCTTTTCTTGCCTCACATCGTATAAACTATTTGAAAGCATATATATGTATATAAATATAGTTGAAATAAGAAACAGACATGCAAAAATGTCACTCTGTCCTTTTGTGGATTTATTTCTCATATTAAACAGCATTATTTATTATAAAAAGAGTTACATAAGGAAAAGATAAATCATAAAAATACTTACAGATGGCCAACTGACTTCTGATGTTAAGATTCAGGGTGTACTCAGGTCAACAGCAGGGCATAGTCTTGCTGGCAGCAGCCTTACATTACTACTTTTATGTTCAGGTCATTTGTCAGCATCAGAATAGCCATCCAATCACAGTAGAAAGTAAATACGGCATGTTAACGGTTGTATCAGTAACAGTTATTTGTGCTATATATGTAATATGTGATATACCTTGCTTTGCTAAGTTACAGCAAAATATTTGTATTCTGTTACAGGAGCATGAAGAGTTAGACTCCAATTAGTATCATTTAAATTAAACATGAACACTCTGTTAGCTATGTTAACATGGGTTTGTAGGCAAATATGAAAGTCTGATATTAAGAAAAGTATTCTCCCATGGCTTTGTTCTCAGTTAGAATAGCACATTTTGTAAATGTTACTAAGCCTCTTCTTGCATATGTGTAGCTCTTTATCTCTTTTGTAAATACATTTCATATACTGGAGAAACGGAAAATACAGAAGACCATCTGGGCATCATTGACCCACTCTTCTGAAACCTGGCAGTCAGATACACAGCATAAGGTTTACTTATTTCAGTGTATATATTCCCCTATCCTGGTGCCTCAGAAAACATATTCAGGGAAACCCTGTTTTTTTTCTATGTCTGTACAGAATTTTCAATAGAACTCCACCCCTGAATCAGATTTTTCTTTTTACAAGCAAGACATTTTCACCTTTGCATTTGCAAATCCTTGCAAGTAGTGCTCAGCTCCAAAGGTGATAGCAGATTTCGATTGAAAGCAGCTAAAAATGAATACTTAATACCTCATTTTACCATTTATTTGTTCTGTCATGAAATGTTGTTAAATCAGTATTAGATGACTTTATTTGGATTTAGCTTAAACGAATACTGGCTTTTCCATTAACTTCCTGAGGGGGAAGTCAAAAGTTTGCTATTATCATATCTTCCCTTTAACCAGCTGCTTTAGTCCCCTTGGCCCAAAATGAATTTGGACAAAATCAGTGGTGGCAGCTTCCTGCCGTACAACTTTTGATACTAGGAGTTCCCACTGGATTTACAGTGAAGAAGTTTCAATACATAGCTTTTATCATAAGCACAATTAACAGCCTAAGGAGGCTGAAGTTACAAGACCAAATGAATGTCAGTCTTCAGGTGTTACCGTTATGCAGTTAAAAACAATAACTAATACTCTTTTTCACCAGTGCATTTGGCTAAATGGCTTTATGGGGAGACGGGAAGTGCCTTTTCCATTCCACTCTCATATTTTATGTACTTTTTTTTAATCGTTAGTTTTTTGAGTCCCAATTAAATAAGTCAAAAACACAAGAAAAAATGCATTGAATCTCTCTTATGCTAGCCAAAAATATCCCCCAGAAGCTTTATCAGGCAATCTATACATATTGATGCATATCTTGAGAATAGCAAGAGTTGTAACTCTGCTCTGGATTTAAGGACTCGACTTTGAGAAAGACAGAGGGTCAAGACAGGGAATACTCCATATTCTCTTGAGGGTATGCATCCAATAGGTGGCTCTAAGTACAAATTGATTAAGAAAATTTAATGTCTTATTCCCAGAAGCAGATATCCGAGTGTCAAAACACTCACAAGAGATAGTGATGACTTTAAAGAGGCAAATAGATACTGCTTATCAGCCTTAGAGAGCAAATGAGTGCTAGAAAGGAATTTACCATTCCAAAGAGGAAATTATGTGGAAGAAGCTGTCAAATGTCTGCTCCTCTGAGGAAGCTTTTAGCAATTGCTCTCATAGTATTCCAGCAAAAGAAGCAGAGGAAATAAGTGTAGGGCAGTCTCCTGAGGACCTCCTGACAGAATATGGCATATGGACATCCTGCGATCTGGCCTCAGACCACGCTCCCCTGAGAAGCGCAGGCAGCATTTCAATCTCCTGGGCAGCACATCGAGTTGGCCGAGAGGTGTGCATTGAAATTCTTAGATATACTGCAGAATCAACCTTGCAGAGTGCCTCCTTTTCAAAAATCTGTTCTCTGTTTCATTTGAGATCCAATATGGTAACAAGTGGCTCACTCATTATGTCAGGGGAATTTAGCCAGGAAGTTTAATTAATGTGACTCCTTTAGGGAACAATGATGGAATGCATCTTGTCTCTTGAAATGCTCTTGTGTGAAATATATGAATTACATAAGCTAACAAAAGGGGTTGGCCATCCCAGAAAGACTTACTGCTATATTAAGAAGATATCCAAAGCTTAAATAAAAGAAGAGTTTTAAGAAAGGGATCTAGATGCATGAAATCGCAATGTACAATATCTTAGGTCCTCTAGTACTTTCTAATCTAGTGTGATGCATTGTTTTTGCTTTGGAGTAATTTATTGCAAGGGAAAGGGTACAGCATCATGATGTTTACAGTACTGTGTGCTCCCAGCTCCCTAGCACTTCCATCCTGCAAGCACAGTGATTACAACACTAGCTGAATTTTTGTTCTGATGGTCAGAATAAAAACACTCCCTCCATCTGAGCTCCCTGTTTATCTATAAAACAGCATTCTTCATGTTCTCTTCTGTTGTCTGTGGTGTTGTCTGCTGCCTTCCTCAGGAATTTTGGTCGTTCTCGGTTATATGATGTCCCAGATACTTAGCGTGTTTGCTTTAATTACTCGTGTTGGTTTCCATGGAAGGTAGTAAAGTTAACCATGCCTTTCCAGGTGTGATTTTTGTATAGAGGGTAACAAGATACTTCTGATCTTAATGCTGTGTGGCAGATCTTACGCTTGTGGCTGATACTGTCTGGATAAGCTTCCATGTATTTGACTTTAACAAAATAAAATATTCCTTATTTTACGGAATAATGCTCTTTACTAAATAAATAAATAGAAACATTTGCTTAGTTATAGAGGATCCTTAAATGAATAATAGGAAGCAAAATAAAGAAACTTTTAACAGAAATGCGATTGACTGGAAGGGAAGGGGGATAGGTATGCTTAGCTGAGATACTTTAGATAGCCATGTTCAGTATGCTTTAATTTCTAACAGTATTAGAATCCACTGCTTGGAATGACTTCTTGCCTTTATTCTTTTTATTGCAATTCCTACATTTTTTTCATTTCCTGCATTTTCATGCCACCAGGGGAACCCCCCAAATTTAGTGAAGTGTGTTTTGCAATTAAATTCCCTTTCTATGTTTCTCATTTGAGTTAGAGAAGATAGCAAAACAAACATCTGAGTTGGAAATATATTTCCTCTCAGAAAACTGTCAGCTCTCTAGTTCTTTGAACTTTTGTTTCTCCAAACCCATTTCAACATATTAAAGAATTTGATTTTGGATCCCCATATTTTGGATCTCAAACTTTTGTGGTTTAACAGTAAGTGTGATACCTCTCCTGGCAAGGGAAACTGACCACATTAAAATAAAAGAATTCTGTAAAACATTAAAAAAAATAAGATTTTCTTTTGTTTTATTCTCTTCCTCCTTTTTTTTTTTTGATTTTTCTCAGAACGTTGATATATTTTTGCTATATATTGCTGACAACAATCAATAAAATATCAATCCTGACTAGGATTATACTTCTACATAGAGTGGTCAGATCAAAGATTTTTCCAAATACATATTTCTGAAGTTGAACAGTTCAGGCAAGTAGTTACATTCTCTAAGTTTTATTAGCACTTGGGAGATGTTACAAATTCAGGTTTTATCTTATTCTCTGAAGCAGAGTGAGAAATTGGAAGGAAAACAGGGATAAGCTGCACAAACAGGCCACATAATATGTCTGTGATTACTGGAACCAGAGCAGTATTCAATCATTTGATGCGAGGCAAAAGGTGAAAGGTGAAAGAAGACGTTAGGAGAGAAGAGAGAATGCAAGACAAGAGTATAAGTTTGTTCTCATAGCACATCTTTACACTCTCTCCCTTGTTAAAGCAGATGTGGGTGCTTCCTTGTACTTTTAGGCAGTATTTTATAATTTTGAGGGCCTGCTCAAAAAATGAACTCTCCTGTGTTCTGCAGAAAGGAGGAGAGTAGCTCTTGACAGGCCAGGAAAACAAACGAAGAATGAATTTTTGACCATAGTGTCGTGTCTGAGGGACTGTTTTGTAGATAATTCTCTCTATGCACCTTTTGCAGAGTCTGACTGGTAGCTTGTATCCTCTTGTATCCTCTTGGGTCTTTTTCTAGAAGGGAACAGGAATGAAAGTGTGACTTCTGACAACTCCTCTCTCAAAGTTGTGTAGCACCATGCACTGAAGTTCATTTATTTTGTGATAAATACAGTTTTCCTGTTACCTTTTGGCCTAGTGTACACCGTGTGTACACAGGAACAGTAGATTTTACAGAAAGCAATACTAACCAGAAGTGACAACCTTCTGCTGTCCCATGCCAACACAAATTGTACACTTTCATAGTACTGTGGAAATGAATGCATATCGCTGTTACAACTGCACATGTTACCAAGGGTAAATTTCCAAGACACCTGTCCGAACTCAGTGATTCTTTGTATCTCTTGCTTTTTCTCACAAATTCCAGTGCCAAAATTGAAGAGCAGCAGAATTGTAGTCATATTTGGGAGCAGATGGTCAAACCCACTGCTGTGTCCAAGTAGGCTGGTGGGCATAGTTATCTGATGTGTTTAGAGATGTGATAGCAAGCCAAGCATCTCTCTTTACTCACCACCTAGGGATACACTCTCAAGTAAAGAGAGATCCCCCTCTGGGTAGACTGCTTGCCAGATTTAAAAACATTTGCTGAATGTTTGCTGAATTGTATTTGTCCCTAGAAATAATACCATTTAATAGCCTCATTTTCACAGTTACTTTTTAAAGTGCTCTCCTAAAAAGATGCTGAGTGTAAATAAGTAAGCTTCATACCAGCACCGTGCTGTATTCTGAATATTTTGCAAGTTTCCATAAAAGATGCTGTGACCTTTGTTCCATGACATAATAGTACATCAGCTTGCTTGGCCAGCTGACCCAATTAATTCTAAAGGGCATGTCCTGGTAGGAGAGAGGAAACTACCATTGGCAATTTCCTGATCTACCCATCCAAGTGGGTATTCCCAGATTCAGTCTAGCATAAGGCCAAAATAAAATTTCATTTGCTAAAATATGGTTTATTATTTTCTGCAATGCTTTCTAGGTTCACAAATATTTCCACCCCCAGTTCCTAATTCAAACTGGAGAAGCATGGACTTTGATCTCTGCTGTAGATGTCATAGTGACATAATGATCCTGTCAGTGAGTTGATAACTGGCGTTTATTTAATGATACCTACAGAAACTCTGTGACATTAAAAAAAGATCCTTGCTTCCAATGCAAGTTGAAATTTCAGTAGTGCCTGTGCTGTTCTTCAAATCTGGGCACTTTCATTCCAGAAGACATAACTCTTTAATGAAGTATTGAGCCTTGCTAAGTAAATATTCCTGAAATACTCCCTGTAAATACTTCCTTTTATATTATTATTATTTGGAGCAATATCAATTAATTGGGCTACATGCAATTCAGCTGATTAACTGTACTAAAAGTTTCCCGAGACTTTACAAACAAATCTGAGTACAAATATTTTCAGACAGAATCAAATTGAAACAACTTTGATTTAAGTAATATGTTTATCTAAGATTGTTAATTTAAGGTAAGATCAGGCCACAGCTGGAAGTGATAGAATCATTTAATTGGATTTCAGTTACTCTTTAGACATTCATCCATAATGCATGGAAAGATTAACTGATCATCTGTGTAAATTAGAATTAGACAACAAATTATGATTAATCAAAGAAATCAGATAAGTATGTCTCACCTGCAGCAAAACAAGGTTCACTTGCAGACAGACTCATACATGCAACAAAAATTTTGTTGCACCGGAATACGTGTTTGTCCATGCAACTCCTAGTGATAATCCTATAATATAGATAGTGATTTCTGAAGATCACAGTAATATGAAACAAATTCCAGATAAAGTTACTGGGACTCAGACAAAAAGGTACTTGTGAAAGCTACATTCCAGCTACAGCTTTTTTGAAGCAGAAATCAACGTGGGCATGTAAAAAGCTCGACAACAACTCTATCACTCCTGACAATACTTTGTATAGTATTTTTTTAGTAAAAACTGATAGAGTTTGGAATTAGTTTTATTGTGCTCTATCTGAGAAAAGTTTACAATGCTACAGAACCCAGTGAAGGAAAAATAATATCTCTTTTTTGTATTTTAATATTTTTGACTGCTTATCTTTGTTTATCAAAAAAAACACCAATAATATTCAATAACCTCTCATTATCTGACATATTTTTGGCACATGAAAACATGATAGAGCATTTTGAATCACTTCTTGTTGGCTAGCTATCCAAAATGGCATTTTGTTAATTATCTTCAATTACATTAATATATGTAATTATTATTATCATTATAGTCAGGGTAGAAATATTATTTATACGTAAATAAGTGTGTGTGGTCTTAGCTTTGGGTGATTAAGAGTATTAACAATAGCACTGCACAGTCGAGAGAAATTATTTGAGCTTTACTATGAGTTGAAACATGTGCTATATTCAACAATTAGCCATCCCACTTGTTAACTATGAATCATTTCCAGGCATTCTAAAGAAGGGCCTAGTGACACATATCTAGATCTAAGCACAGCTTGGGTTAGGTTTTGAGATAAAATCTTGGTGTTGGGAACTGTACAGCTGGTGAATCATCATTTAGCGGAAAAATCTCTAAGGTTTTCCCATCGATGCCCATCTATCTTTCCCAAATATGCACCATAGGAAAACATGGACTTCATAATGTGATAAAATCTGTAATAAGATTCAGTGTTTGGCAGAACAAATGAAAAACAAGCTCCAAGTTGAAGACCTTTGTTGAGTCCCTGGCTGTGTACATAAGACACAGTGTGAAACTATTGTGCTGAAACAGATGGGCCCAGGCTTCGGAATTACTAACTACATGCAACATGCAAAGCACAGCAACATATGCTTTCTACATCGACTAAATCTAGCCTAGTAGTAGAGGGTTTGCAAACTGTTTAAAAGAATATTAAACATTTCTCATATGGTCTGGAGTAATTCACTTTGTATGGAAAGGACTGTGTCAGCAGTTCTCCACTCCAAGTAGGTGAAGTCATGGGATTATCAGGAGTAGGTAAGTATGGCTTATAGTGTCAACACCATTGTCACTTACGATTCAGTGAAGGTCTGGATATTTAGTAGAACAGTATCAGAGTTTTATTTCTCAACTTTTAGTTTTTTGCCTTTAGTTATCAAATCTCTTGAGTGCAAAGGCAGAGCATAATCAACGTACCAAATTATTGTCTGTTTACCTGGACTTCGCAAAGAGGAACAGAAGCCGCACTGTAGAATATAAGTCATTTGTTATCAGGATTTGCTGATTTTTTTTTCCAGGTCAACTAGAAAGAGAAAAGTTCATGCTTCAGCTGATTTATATTATTTTGTTTCTTCCCACTAGGGATAAGAAAAAAAAACGATATTCATTGTCTTGTGAATAATTTCTTTTATCAAGACACCTTGAAAGTGTCCTCTGCTCCTGATTTAATAGCAAGCCACTAAATGTTGCACATCTTAGCATTTACTCTTGAAAAAATGGAAAAAGGTAGTGAGTTTCCCAGCTACCTAAAAAAAAAAGTTACATTTGTTGAAAAGTAAGCAGCATGTTGTCTGAGACTAGAAATTCAGAGATGAGGAAGATTGTTACAGTAACTTTGCCCTCAGCACTAAATATCTTTGCTTGGAGGAAAAAAAGGAAAAAAAAGAAGAAAACTTTGACTAAATCTCAAAGTGTTGGTGATATCACTGACTTGCAAGATATTTTGTAGAAATCTTTGGTTCACATTAAAGTGCAATTGCTAATGACAGCATTCATTTCTGATTCACAGATAAAATTAAGGCTTATATGATACTTGCAAATGGAACTAACTTACTAGCAAAGTAAGAAAACATTCATTCTGAAACAAAAAGTTTTGCCTCCAGGAAGCTAAGAAATCATTTTTACTCTGTTATCTGTTTTTTGAATGAAGTAACTACATCTTAAAATGAGAGTTACTGCATCAGATTTTTGTGTTTGTTAAAAATATTTAAAATGATTGCCATCATAAAATATTCAATTCCACTTCCACCTTTCACGAAAAACTACCTTATCAGACACGTTTTGATAAAAGACTGTTCCATTTCTTCTTTTGAACAACAGACATATTAATACTCGTATTACCTGCCTCAGGGACTGCTATGAGAGATTATTATTAATGCTTACAAAATAGAGCACTACAGCAATAGAAAGTATTATAGTATTGAACTATGAGTACATAGGCAGTGTACAGATTGCTTTATTATACAACTGTCAGTTCTGTTCTTAAAACTAAGTTAAAAATTGCCCATCATATCAACATATGCTAGCAAATGTTGATCAGTAGGTCAGAACTTTTATTCAGACGCCTGTGTTTTCTGGATCTGAAAAGTGGCTGTCTGTAAGAAGGTATGTTTATATAAATCAGAAACATCTCTAATTAGATTTGGCAATGAATCCAAAATGCAATTTGTAAAGTCAGAATTTTCAAAGTCACAAATGTCTTCAGGTCACTTCAAGTAAAATTAACCAATTAATTTAACCAATTTAAAACAGGACTTCTCTGCCTTCTGAAGCTGATATGATAACTTAATGCTATTCTTATAGAAAAAAAAAAGAATGCAGTCTTTTTCATTTATTTATCTGTACTTTCTTATTTTATTGAATGGATCATGGAAAGATTTTTGGATAGCACTTCAATATCTTTGATTATAAAGGGAATTACATACAAGGAAAGGACAGTGGTGTAACAGGATAGAAATTGATTTGGTTTGAAGTATGTTGTACCTGAACTATTTAAAATAACGCCATGAATTATAGCTAACTATGGAAAGTTGCTGTAAGAACATAATTTTGAAACATTGCAAAATTTAGACTAAAAAGGGAATTTGAAGACTCCCATTACTTTCATAACCAGCTGATATCCACATCCTCTGTTTATAGTATGATCTCAAAGACCTGGATTAATGAAGCTGAATAGTAGTGTTATTTTCACATCTTTGCGGGAGGAATAAAAATAGTGCATGATTTGCTGGATTTGATGGATCTTACGTGGTTCTGTCAGCCATTTTCAGCTCAAAATGTTGATTTCTATATTTCCAAGATTTAAGCTTCAAAATTCTCAAGGATACCATTCACAAGATATTACTGCTTTATCTTTTCAATGGAAAAATGCTGTTGCCACAGCTGTTCATGCTGTAGTTCAGCATTTCTCAGATCACAGTTGTCACCAAAATTTGTGGAGATGGGTATTTAATGTATTGAGAGGATGTTGTGCACTTAATGAAAGTGCAATGCCTAAACTCATGCTGCTGAATCAAGAGTCCCTTTGGATATTATTTCACACCAACCATCTATTTGTCTCGTGTCAATTACCTTCACAAGGAGGAAAAAAATCCTTTTCATTCTTGCATTCATACCTCTGATTTGTTATGTGTTTATCTTTGCTACAGTTCTTTAATCTCAAATATAGAAAAAGCTCTTTGAAACCTCTATGTTTAACAACTTCTTGTCTCTAGGTCACTGCTGTTCATCAGTTTTTATCCTAAACTGTGTTTTCTCAGATCTCCCGGATTCTCATTTTGCCTCTCAATTTGGCACTGAGACATAAAATATCTTTTATATTTTGCATGATGTGCAGCCTTGCTCTCTCTTCAGAACTCTTAGTGGTTGGTCTTTCACCACTCAACCTTACATCAAGAATTTAAAAATAATCCACTGACACAATATTAAAGAGAGTGTATGTGTGTGTCTATTTGTGTCTATAATATGTATATTAATATATTTTTCCCATTTTTTTAGACATTGGTTTTATTATATTTTCAAGAGTAGAGAGTCATTGAGAGTGATTTTATAAAAAGCATGTAATCAGGCTAAATGTAATGTTATTGAAGCGAATGGGAATTTTATTACCAGTTCAGTGGTAGCAAAAATGCTAGCTAGAAGTGCTAGATAGTGCTGGCACAGGTACTCTTGAACTTTTATCCTTAATTTATACCATAACCCTTTCAGATCATAATTCTGTCAGTACTTGTAAAACAGCATGTGCAGCAGCTAAGCTGTGGAAGTGCTGTTGCTGGTCAATTCTTACCATCATCATAGGCCACAGAAGTAAGTAATCAAGAAGCAAGGGTCTGATCAAGTACTCTAACGTACTCTCTGAAGAAGTTCTCTGAAATCTATGCTTCTTTCATTAAATATTTCATTGAATCAACCATCTGTGTAAATGAACAAGGTAAAAACTGAACTTTTGTTTTCAGTAGTCCAGTGCTTTCCGTTCTTTGGCCATCTATAACAAAAGTTGATCTGAATTGCAGGAGAAGACCTTCACATACACCTGTTCTGTTCAGAGATCCCTGTAAAGCTTTTGCAAAATGCATGCAAGCAAACACTGTCTCTTTGACTATTCAGTGAGCCATGCTGAGTTATACTCAGCTCAGACATCATTTTGAGTATGTTATGAAAAATTGTCTACGCACTTTTCTAATACCAACACATTTACTGAATAGTAATAAAAAAAAAATGTATAGCTATTTATTTCAAGGTCAAACCAGGCTCCCATGGAAGACACTTTGAATTTTAGGTGCTGTGTCTTTTCTAGCTGATACGTTCAAAACTAGGATTCATCCCTTCAGGCACTGTTGTTGATTTCAAGGATTAATGATGGAAAGAAAGTTTTCAGGCTATCATTTCTGTATGCATGCAAAAGATAGAGTTTAATTTCAATCAACTAATCATTCAACTTTAGATCTAGCATTACAGGCTCCTTAAAAGTTTCAGTTAGAAAAGAGATTATGGAAGTATACATTGCAGATGAATAATTCTTTTATCTTTAACTTTAAAGGAAGAGAGACATCTGTAATATACTATAAAAATGTTGCCATTGCTTAATTCTGCTTTGATGGAAAGGGATTATGTTTTCAATTTGAGCCTTGGCCTTTCTGAATCTGAATGCACTATTAATAAAATAAACAAACAAATCAATTTGAAATCTTTAAAAATCCCAGGTCCAAAACAAGAATAGGACAGAATTTTTTTTTTTTTTTTTTTTTTTTTTTTTTTTTTTTAAGAGAAGGAGAGAAAATATTAAAGTAGGGAAAAATAATAAAACATGGAGGAAGGAAAAAAGAGGAAAAGGATTTTATCACTTATCACAGTTCTATATAACCATACCTCTGTGGAGAAGTGGAGATCAAATAAACAGCATGACATGCTTGTATTCACTGAAGACTTCATAATGCAAGATGAGCTGAGAATCACCTTGATTTACACTCTGGCAAGCTGGCATCTCTGAATTGAGAAAATTACTTTTCCAACTCTTGTGTAAATCTGGCTAATCAACTGAAGCAAAGAGAGAACCTAGCTAATTTAGGTGAAGATTTCACTGTGAATAAATAAAATGTTAAAAGCCACACTGATCAACTGGAATTGTAAAATAGGTTGATGTGGTATATATTGCTAATTCCTCAAAGACTTCACTGAAGGATCATTAGCTTAGAAAATTCTCCCAAATGTGGTTCCTGCTTATAACACAAGAGCACTTTACAGCAAAAATTTATGAAGGAAACTTTGTGAAATAGCCTATGAATAGTAGAATAATTGTATTTTTTAGAAATGAAGATATTGGGATCTGGCTTCTTAAGTGTAGTACTTAAATTTTATATGTAACTTCTGTCGCAGGAAATCAGTGACAGGATCAGTGGCATTGAGAGAGTTCATACTAAAAAAGCGTGTTAATTGACGGTGAATATTTGCTATGCCTCGTTGTATGTTAGCAGGTATATACAGCAGCTAAATTTAGACATCTATAGCAACATATCTACACATACTCTGCATAAATCTTTATACAATCACCATCCCTCCTGTAACACTAAGTGCAATATTGTTGCATTTAGCCTTTAACCTTTTTCCTATCTGTGTGATGATAACTATTGTACTAAAGCCCCAACACTCTTACCTTTCAATACCCTCTGCATAAGCCGTGTACAATAAGGCAATAAATTACTCCATTTATGTTTTGATCTTTCAGTTTTGCAGCAGACACTCAGCCTGGGTCTGCCTGGGTGGGAAGGTGGCACCATCTTCAGACCTCAGGCTAGCAGGGGCTGGTGGGACCTCGGGAGGCCCCTTGTGTGACACCTTGTCCTGAGTAGGTGCAGCCATGGGGCAGCACCAGCCTTTCTCTCCTGGCTGGGGAAGGACACCCTTGAAGTTGGATCCACCAGCACCTTGTGGCCACCAGAACCCCCTTACCCTGCTAACTCTGCCTCCCCAGGCTAAGGAGGCAACCCACTAACCTTGACCTCTGAGCCCAAGCACACATCAAGCTTGCTATTCAGTGTCCAGCACCTCACTGGGAACATCCTAACTTGGATTCCAGAGCTCTGCAGGCGACCACATCAGAGGCCTTACTGTGGTCCCATGAGTGATAATGTCATCCTTCCATCCACAAATCCTGCCCCGTAAAGCATGATTTCCTCTCAGCAAACCTGCGTTGATTGTTTCCATTCAAGGTCTTCTTCACACACACCAATATGGTTAAGGAGGACTTGCAAGATTATTTTCCCCAGGGTCTGAATCGGTCTGATCAGCTTGTTGATTTCAGGTTTGACCTTTTGGAATTCTTTGAAGATAAGTGCTTTTTCCCATTCTCCCCATGCCTGTTTGTGCTTTGTGGTTTGTTGATAATTCATGATTGATTCTTGGTTTTGGAAAAGAGTTGTCTTGTTCAGACAGACAGAACTTTTTAGAAGTAAAATTTGCTAAGATTTGAGCTTGCAACTGTGAAATTTCAGTATTATTTTTGTCCCAATAGGCCTGCAGTTCCAGTTGAGTCATTAAAACAGCACCTGGAATATAACGAGTCCAATATTAAAATAATTTGCTATGCATCTAGACTAAACATCTGATTTTCAGTTTTCCTTTGAGACCCACTTTCACATCACGTTTCAGTGTCAGTGCTTAGATTAGGTGTTTTCACATCTTACCCTGGGCAGCTGCCCTTCCCTATGTAAAATCTCCAAAAATGAGACACTATGTAGCTAGTAAAGCATCATAAATAAGTTAAGGAATAATTTTTATACAGTTATACGATAAATTTATGGAGAACCATGCTCTATTTAGTTGGAAATCTATACAATAATTCAAAGGCTGACATGGCCATTTTAAATGAACAATCAGACCATTAAAAACATCAGGCTATCAACCTTGGTAATCAGATATAAAGTTTATCCAGAAGCAAAGTAGAAATGTTTTGTCTAACCCTTAAGTCTGTAAGATCTTGTTGACATTTGCGTTTATGTCTTCTCTTGAAATTATGCACAAAAATGCCAGTTAGTGTCAGCTGTGGCTGTAAAGACAGAAACTATGCACAAGAAGCTGTGCTTGGATCATTGACTCATTTTACAGACTAAAGACGTGAAATACATGCGAGCTAGCAGTGGCTTTTAAGACATTGTGACTAGAGTTAGAAACTGTCTACCTACTGCCATGAAGTATCCCAGATTCCCAGGCAAATATCATCCCTCTATCCATTCCCGAGGGAGAGCAGTTCAAGAAAAAAAAATGTTTTGTTTTCTTATCATTTTGATACACAGATCCCTGCTTGAGATTTTACTGCCATGTTGAGGAGTTAATCAAGCCTTTGTTTGCAATATATTCCCCTTATAACATAATTGCTATGTGACTGTTGATTTGAGTTTTAATTGCCTGATAAATTGAGTGTAAAATCCTATGGTAGGAGAGGAATTAAGGGAAAGTGAGGATGGTGCTTTGGCAATTTAACATAAAAACATTTTTTCTGCTTACAAGCAGGAAACATTTACATAAATTTGAGTTCAGAGACCCTGCAGTTCTGGATGGCATTAGGGTATAATGCCTACAGGATGAAAGTCTGCTCCTTTGAATTTATGGTGCTAATTGTTTTGGCTACTCTTATAGAAGTTATTAGAAAGCAATGAATGGTTGTTGATGATGTTATTATCAGTATCATAATGTTGATCTTTTTTTAGTGTAAAATGCACATTTCCATTTCATCTTTTTCATAAGGACACTTTCAATGATTTAAAGTAACATAATGCAAAAGTTGTTTTGATATACATAGATACTCCTTGGAAACTAAGTCTATTTGCATATATGTCCTTTCTGAGAGCTATACCTTTTTTAGCATTTTGCCAGTATCAGAGTTTGGCATGTTTGCTATACTTTGTGTAACTTTTCTGTTTGTGTATCATATATCTAAACCATGTTTTACAATGGTAAAAATTTGTTTGTTTTATGCTTCTATGAATATCTTCTTCTATTTTTTCATAGTTTTGCTTGAGGTTTAGCAGAGGAGAGGGGGAGGTGTGAGTTTGCTTTATATTTTATTATGAGGAGGTCTGTGTGAAACTCATCTTCATGGGTTCCATCTACATGGAAAATGTACCATTTCTTACATTTTTAATCATTTATGTGATGTTATATGTGTATATATTTTGATTAATATGGATATGTAATGGATATTAACATCTGAAAGGTAAAGATAAGTCCTGGCAGTAGTGACCCATTCACACAGTGTTGAGATTGAAGAACAGACCACTGTACTTTCTTCGAAGAGTACAAAAAATGTCTCTATTCTTTCCTTCACCACATCCCCTTACTCTCATTCTGGAGCCTATCAATCAGAGCTCCTCCACAAATGACCTAGAAAGGATACGTAAAAAGTGGGGGAAGATTCGCATTTTGTCCTTTTGAAGACAAAAGACACAGCTGGAATGCCATTCCGCATGATGGTGCATTTTCTTTCCCCTAAAACCTCTCACACAAACATCATGAGTTCAGCATTCTTCCATGCATTTGGGTAAAAGACTTAAATGAAAGGAGCAATTTTTTATTGAGATTTCATGGACCTGGACCATGTCATCGATACAAAAGTACTACATGACTTTTATCAGATAGTTGTAAAAAAAAAAAAAAAAGTGAAGGCTTTCAGATTTAACTACTAAAGATACAGCAGGTAATGTATCAAAGCTAAAAAAGACAGAGAATGAAGCTCATGATTACAACTAGAATAATTATTAATTTACTCTGTTGAGCGCTTTAAAAGG
>JAUBNY010000185.1:4544043-4559495 GCA_032275445.1 Crypturellus soui
ACAACTAGAATACTTATTAATTTACTCTGTTGAGCGCTTTAAAACGACATCCAAGGACTAAAGCAAGAACCTGGAAAATCAACTGTGCACAGAAGCAGGTGCCAAAGCATAAAGAAATTTCCACATACATCTCAGAGATATGGCTAAGTCTGTGATCCTAAAAGAGGTAGAAATCCAGACAGGCCTGCCTGGAGGATTGACTTAGCTTAATATCCAGGTTAGCTTAATGTCTGGGGCAATATGTTCTGATTTTTTCTACTTAGTTGAATACTCGTAGACTGCCTCAGAGACCAAAACTGAACCTGTAGGCTCTGCTACATCTTTAACCCAAGGTACCCAAAACTTGCTAGTAAAGTAAATGAACATAAGACGTGCATGTTTGGTTTATTACAGGCTCCATCTAGTCATTTTTTTCATTAAATGATAGTGATCATTCTGCCTAGTCACCCAATACTAAAATTATTTCCAGCAACTTATATATCTCCAAACACTAAATATCAACACTAAATATTAACACTAAATGTTAAAACACTAAACATAACACTAAATATTAAAATTATTTACAAAAATGCCAAAATTATTCCATGTGTTTTTCATCCCAGTGTACCCATTGGGATTTCTGGTACTGTTTTTCAGCAAAATTCTGAACTGACTGTAAGATTTCATTGTTATTTAATTATATTTAGGATGATTTTGTTAACTGTATTTCTGCTGGTGCAGTAAGCAAACAAACCAAGTAGTTGCTGCAATAAGGTTAGCCTGAGTTAGGCCTGCTAGTTATTGACAAAAAGCAAGAGCATAATGCCTAATGGCACACAGATAAGAACACAATTAAGCAGGAGCTTTCTGACAGTAAGCTAGCAGTTCAGATGTAAGCAGATTCTTCTTTACTGCTTATTCAGCTGAGTGATTGACAAAGAAGGACTGTATTATCCTTCTGTGCCCAATTTATTTTGGGGGCTTTATTTCTGAGAATAAGAGAAGTAGCATTTATCCACGTACTCTGTGGATTAGGAATAAAATTACAATTACATATCTTCAGAAGAGGTTTAGTTTATTTCACTCTTTGCCATGTGGCACTGTAAAAGCAAGCTTTTGTTTGGACTTGTAGAGCTAAGTCTCAAAAAAAAAAAAGAAAACACCCTTCTGGATGCTTCAGACTCCCTAACTGCATGTGTCTTTGGTCTTGATAAACAGCTGCAGACCAAGCAGAAACACTGACAGGGTTGAACTCAGGTACACTTCTCAAACCTGAAAAAGGATGACAAATATTATTCACTCCCATCACGGAAGTTTGGACAAGGCAAGACTAGGCATAGGCCACTCATTATCGCAGCACGTCATGGTGGAGCATCAACCAATGCTGAATGCGAAAGACAACACCTTTGTACCTGGAAATCCTGTCAGCATTTTATTCTCTTCTCCCAAGCAGGTACAACATGATGAAGTCCTTAAATCTTTTCTGCTTTTCTTGCCCTACACACAGGCTGGATCCTGTCCTCATTCCTGCAGAGGATCACTTGCCATGTAAAGATTTAAAGTTAAAGATTTTGCTGCTTTCATGGATGTCAGTGAGATTTGCCATGCATTTATTACTGCTGGGAAGAGGCAAGATGTATGTGCGTATGTGCGTATGTGCAAGACGAGAAAGACAGGATATTCACCCAGTGCTACCCATATATTCCCATCCCTTCAGTTCTGCATCACAAACTGCAAATTCACCTCATAGGCTAATCTGCCGTTCCTGATGGTTCTCCGTAGGTTCAGTTTCTCCATTGCTCCTGATCCAGCTCCCCAGGATCAGGATCACTATGGATCATAATCCATACAAACGGTTACTTACTGTCAAGTCCATATGTGCATATTAATGGTCTTTCGTTTTTTTTTTTTTTTTGGCTTTTTGTCTTTCTGGTTTTTGAAAATGCAAGTATGTTTTATAATCTGTAAAAATAGGAAGGGAGAAGGAATTGGGTGGTGAACATATTTCATTAAAAATGAGGACATTTTTGATGGATGCAATATGGCAGAATATATTAAGATAATTAATTTATGTTCATTCCATTTTTTTCCTTTCTCAGCATGACCTCTGTTTTATGCACAACAGAACAATCAAAAATGGATTAGTTTACAGACTGAGTGCACTCAGAGTTTTATCTTCCTTCAATAAACTTATCTAGTCAAAGTTATTTTGTACATTGATTGATGGAAGCCACAATAATTTCCTTTAGTTGAGTCAAACACTCTCACTCAAATATTTCAGAAGACTCATAAAGTTTCTATTGTTTTCATAGCCTTCTGATTAACTGCTTTCTTCTTTTTTTCCTTCATGTAAATAAAATCGTTTCTAGGGCCCAACAGCTGGCCCTTACTGGCTGGAGGAATGAACAAGGAAACAGTGTGTTCATAGGATTACAGAACAGGCTGAGAGGGAGAATTTATGCAGGGTTTGTAAGCCTAGTGAGGCAGAAAATAGACTGGGGTGCAGAGAAGAAATAATGTGTCAATCAAAGCTAAGCATTCAGACATAAGCTTCCACAACACAAGAGCAGCCATGTGCTTCTTTAGCTTTTGTAACTTCAGCGGTTACCTCTGAGCTCAGGTAGAACAGCAGACAGATGTTTTCTAGAGATCATACTCTTAAGTGACTCTCTACAAGCATCTCTTAAAGCTTGGCAAAAACAAGGACAAAGCTGCTGCAAAAGAGGTAAGAGATGGTAGAACAGCTTTGATGAAGAGTCCTAGGACAAGAAAAAGCTTTGCAGTTAAACTCTACAATCTGTGCCTTCCATTCCCTTGTGTATACTCATCTTGCTTAAATTTATAATTTCATCTCAAAATAGTCCTTTTTTTTCATGTAGCATATTGAGCATATAAGCTTTTCACATAATAATGATGAATGAAAGGCAACTATTATACACTGGTAATATACTGTAGTATTTTTTTATCAAGTCAAGATAGTTACTAAAAATGTTCTTCTAGCCCTCCAAAATGGATATTTTTGTGTAATGACTTCTGCTTGTCTCCTTTCTCTACCTAATATAATGATTTATAAGTAAGGAGTTTTTCCCTGAAATAACTAAGACTGAAAAGATATTACAAGCAAGGTTACACTACAAAGCCTTATTGGCAACACTATGCAAATTTCCATAAAGATAATATACTGCTACTTAACTAGTACCTTGGAGAGAATATCAGTTACACGTGTGACAAACAACAATAAAAAGACCTGTTCATTTGTCTTCAATGTATAAGTGTCTTTATTTCACTTGAACCATACTTTTAGTTTCTTTTGAGATAATGGTGCTCAGATATAATAATATTAAAGAACAGTCTGAAAGACTCCATTTCCAAGCTAAAGGGACAATGATCTATCTTTGCTTGATTGAGCTATATGAAGGGCTATCAACTGATTCAGTCATATCCCTCGGTAGCTGTATGATAGATTCTATGGAATACATGCTTAAGATTTATATTCTCTAGAACACAATGTTCATTTAATAGTGCCATCATTATTAAGTCAGTTACTTTATTGATACTTTCATGGATTAGAGTTTGTGTGCACAAAGAGTAAGCAAGTCACTTCACTGCTGTATGGTGGATAAGAAATAATAGATCATCCAATTTTCCAAGACATGTTTCTCCTATCTCTGAACAGCACACTTCTATCAACATATTTAGATATTCGTGGCAGGTTAATACAGGCCATTTTCACCTGGCAACAACATCAGCCCTTAGCAACAGTATGTGTTTTCACACCACTGATGTCATTTTTATTTTCTAGTAACACTAAGCCAAAAGGAATATCAGGCTGTAGAAACCTTTGGACGATATGTCAAGAATTTTCAGATGTTATTTTGCCTTAACAACAGTCTAATTTCATTCCCTAGCAGTTCTGAATGCAAGCTTATTTTTATTTCCTAAACTAAATTTACCTGGTGAGGATAAACAACTAAGAAGAATTCCTCGGTAATTTTAATAACATCCAGTGTTTTGCCTACTCCCATTTAAAGATAAATGATAGAATTCTATATTGCACAGTAGTGTTCTAGGTTTAAGGTCTATTATGTCATGACTTTAGAGATATAAAAACTAACATGGTAGAACTGTATTTTAGTGCACTGTTTACGTACTTGAATATGTATGTGCAATGTGCACATTTGCAGTATGTGCAGAACAAATTATTTCTTATTTTTTTATTATACATGTACAAACATCACCGATTTGCTCTGTCAAGGTCCTTGCATCCTACCTATGCAAACTTTCAGACCATTTCATAACAAAGACCCAGTTATTCTTTTACTGGCATCTTTGAGAATTTTTATGTACCCACTAGAAGAACTCCCGTCTCTATATAAGGAGTAGGAATCTCTGCTGCTATCATATTGTCATTCATATGATATATGAAGTATATGGTATGGAAGTATAAGTTAAAACAGTTTTCGTAAAGGGATGTCTGTTATGATGTTAAACCTCTTTGGGATTGTCATTCAGCTATTATGCATATAATAATGAAATGTGATAATTATGTACTATGATAGATATTTACCCAGTGATGCATACTTACCTTTCTGTGATGTCTCAGTGTGTTTGCATGTGGTATAAAATGTCATGTTCTACAGGTAACTAATTAGATCAAAATTATTCAATCTCTTGTCTTTTCCATAAAAAGCTCCAATTATTTTTCTTCTTTTTTTTTGTCTTTGCGATCTTTGGGAAACAGGAAATAACACTGTGTTGAAATTAATTTGGTATACCATAAAATTTAGAATAAGGAAAGCAAAAGAAATGAATGAAAAGCAATGTGAGAGATTGCAAAGCTTTTTAGTTCTATCTGTGAAGAGCTTTTCTTTCGGCTGTTACATGTTTCTTTACTATTACAATACACTAGCCATATTTATGTCAAGAGAGATAGTTAGAAGTCTGTGTTTGGTATGAACCTTGGCATTTTTTCTGCTTTTAGTGTTGACTTCTACTTATGCAACTTTGATAGTCTTCTAATAGCCTTCATATAGTTAAAAAAAAAAAAAAAAGATGAGGTAATAATGTTACATACACTGACTATATGTTCATGTAAGAAAAAAAGACTGTGTCATCAACAAGAGACTTGAAAGAAACAGGTAAAATGAAATACCAACTAAGTCTTGAGGAAAAACCATCCTTAACTTTTTGACTCCGGACTCATTTGAAGCACACAGGTGGACTAATATTATCACTTTTTCCTCTCTGATCTATTTCTGATCAGTATTTCAGTACTGATCTGTTTCCAAACTGTCTACTAACAATCTTGTTTTGTACACTATAAACACAGAAAAAAGTAGAAAATCCTTTCTTTTTGCATCTGCAGTGATTTCTACATCTCCTTTCTGCAACATCAGCCAGATACAGAGGGCATTGCTTACTGTTATCAATCATGTGCCTGCTTTGAAATGTTTCTGTTCACCACAGTCATCTCCATTTAACTAGACTCAATTTCTGTTTATTAAAAACAAGTTCCTCATGATTATAGAATAGCCTCACAGCAACATTGAGCTACCACATGCAAAAAAAGAACACTTCAGATGATCTCTTAATTAAAAGTAGCATTTTTTAAAAAAAATAAGAAAATATTTCACAACATGGGGTAAAAGAAATGATTTTGTTATACATCAATAATTTATATTTGCTGTTCATGTAGTGGTAGCAAATTCTGCTAGTCTATCAAACTAGAACGTAAAGTCAAACATGAGAGTTTTGTACATGTATTTATATATTTCTGTGTATACAGCATTACACATCGTTATTCAATCAGAGTTTAATAAAAACTGCCTACCATATAACCTGCAACCTCCTCTATTCTTCATGTAATCAGGTCACAAAGCTTAGCATTTCATATAGCTTAACTTCAGAATACTAAAACTGCAAATTTTGCATATCCATCCATTATTTTCTGGTAATCAAGCAGAGGATATTTTTAATCTGTTCTCTGAATATAAAGTCAGGCTTAGACACAATTAAATGGTAGTTCATCAAAAGAAACTGGTCATGTCTTACTTTACTGTTAGCGATAATTTTGTGGAACAGATAAAATTACAAAAGCTGTAAAATGGTAGAAGTGCTCTAGTTCTTAAAAAAAAAGAGAGAAAGAGAGGGATGCAACATTAAGAATTTACTCTGGTTAATTTATCTTTGAGGGAAGTATTAGAAAGAAATAATGTTAGATGAATGATTAGTTTACCCAGGGAAAATAGGCACAATGGTTTTAGGCTGTAATAACAGAAAACTTGGAAAACTATTATTTGGACAGAGATTTCAGTCATGGATGGATATGAAATAGCAAATGTTAAATTAATTTCTGTTGTTCACTAAGGGCCTGATTCAAACTCTCTCTTGAGGCTCATAGAAATCTTTCCATTGCATTCAATTAAGTTTGGAACCAGTCCTATGACATCCTTGTCACAGCTGAAAAATGTTGAATATTGTAATTCATATTCTAAAAAGCAATTAATGAGTTTCCAAAGAAAAGATGAAAGATCAATATACTGATATCATGAAAATGATGACATCAATATTAAAGCAAGGTTCACAGATTTATTAATTTATGTATTTTCAGCTACAAATAATTTCCCAAATTAGGAGAGGGAAAGCAAAAGTAGTTTTGAGATTCCTTTTGATTATAGTCAGATTTGTGGAGGATCATCACACTGGAAATACATTAGACAAAGTAATACAATAACTAAATTCAGAATCATATAAATCTTTTGGATGACTGGAAACACATTTTAAATGGGAAACATGAGCAACAGATTTTAGGGGAAACAAACTAGAATAGTAACCTCTCATTAAGTTGGACAATCTTGCCATATTCTACACATTTTATGAAAATGATTTGTTGCTATAAAACACATAGAGACAGTATGGTATAATATAATATACCCCAAGAGATTTAAGGATTTGCATGTCACTGATCAGACTGCAGCTACAGCATGTTTTTAGCTAGTTTTCCTGGAGTGGATATACTTTCCTGCACAGTGTGTTGCTGTTATTAATCATTCTACTGAGTGAAGTTCATCCTCATGCCGAGGGCCTGTCCAATACCCATGGAGAGAAATTAAAACTTGTTCTTGCAAACACTTAAGCATCTGCTTATTTTTGAATCAGTAAGAAGTTTTTTTCAGACAGAGTAGTTCTGTTGATATGCGTAAACTTAAATGGTCATAAAGATTTTATAACATTTCTGAGCATAAATGTTGATAAAACCAAATATTTTGTGCATCTAGCTTGAACTGGTCCTCAGCACAATGATAAATTTTCATCAAATAAATTATTTATTCGGCAGAAATTATGAGAGATTGATTGTTGACTCTTAGTTCATATGAAATCCAAAAATACAATCCCAGAGTTCTTACTTTTTACTCAGAGAAAATATTCTGCTGAAAATAAGTGGATCAACAAGTAAACGTGACTGACACTTTGGAAATTAATAGAGTTGCAACTAGCAGAAGTCTGCAAAGGCTGAATTTCAAGTAAGCTTTCAAGTAAGTTACTGCTGAAGTAAGATGTTGAAGATAGAATCCGCTGAAAAAAAAAGAAGAAATAGAAAGGAAAAGATTCTTTTTGGAGAGTGAGAAAAAAGGAAAAGAATACAAGGATTGAGCTGCTCTAAGGCAAATTAATATTTATCTTCTAAAATGGTAGCTGCCGTGAATACAGAGGGGAGAGACTATTTGAAATATGAGATAGAGGCAGAGAGAGGGAGCATAGACTGATGAGTGTTAAAATGAAGTCATTACATCATTTTTACTGGAAGAACTTCATGTGAAATAAACATCCAAAGGGCAAGTTCTGACCAAGCCTCTCCAGCATTAGAGTTCCCCAAGAGCTGCACTAGAGCTTCAGGACTGTTCTGACAAGTAGAACAGAAAGTTCTCAGAGAGCAGAGAGGGAAGTCTTCATTCATATTAAATATATTCTAGTTCCCAAGTACAATAAATTCTCTATCCATTGTTTGCCCATTATTGCATTATTTATGCAATTGTGACTGCTTTTCATGTTTAATTTACTTTTCTAAAAATATGTCTTTCAGCTGAACTGTTTTTAAATACACTTACATTATTTATTTTTATGTTTTTTGGAAATACATGTCCTAAATTATCTTGGAGCTCAAAGACCTTCCTTTGACCCTCTGTCAATGCTGGTTGATATATGGTACCCACATATCCCATATACCCATATATGGGTCACTTACATTGAATATTAAACTATATATAATTAATGAGTGCCTCCTATCCTGTCAATAGAGTTTCAGTTTGACTATTCACTTAGGTAAATTTGTCATTTATCTAAACATTTTCAAAATCTGATCTTCATTGTGGGGGGAGGAATGATTATGGGTAGAGGGTTTGTTCTGTCTCTTAAGGAACTTACAGTTGAAAACAACAGCTAGAGCGGTAACACATGCCTATATTCTCTTTAATGGAAAGTACTATTTATTACTTTTTTCACTAAAGTATCTGGAAATGTCAGGAAAGTGGAGGGAAACTGCAGTGAAATCAGGAGTTATGCTGTCATATATGCAAAAAAAAAAAAAAAAAAAAAAAAAAGGTATAAATTCACAAATTTTACCCCTCCCAATAGAGTTTTTTATCTGACTAGCAACTTGATCCAATACTTCTGTAACAAGTATCTTTTAAGTTATCTCTCTTTAAGGATTTAATGCAACTTTTAATGCCATTTAATCACAAAGTCAAATATATGACAACCTATGAAACATACTATAATAAATTGTTGATGTCAGCCTAAAATATTATTTTCTTTATTATCTTCAATATCTTAAAACAGAAACAATGCCACGACCTTATGAAGATATAAAAGTAGACTCCCTTCAGGACACATGAACCTGAAGTAGATATAGGGTCCAGATTAGATTAGAAAGGAATGACCTTGAGTTTGGCTTGGCAGAGACTCTTGCTTCAGAAATGCAACTACAAAAAACAAACAAAAGAAAATGAAATATGCTATTTGGTTGCAGTGTCTCTTCTTGGGCCCTGGGGCATTTACCGCACAGAGAACAGACACTTGGTCTTGCTGCTCGTGATAATCCTCTTTGCCCAGCTGTGTGTGCTGCTACAGCCCTGAAATTTGAGTGAAAGATGGTCTTACTCATATCTCTTCTGATCGTTCTTTTGACTTGGCCAGTGATGTAGAAGAAAACAGCATGGAGCACATGGCAGGTGCCAGCCATTCCCAAACTCTGGGAGAAGGTCCAGTCCAACCAAGTCCCAGAAGACCTTGCTTCCTTCCTTGCTCACCCATCCTGGACACAATCCTGCAAGTGTCAGAGGCATTTACAACAATAAATGCATGTCAGTTCCACCAGCCCAAGCTCTTGACATTCGCTGGTTCCACATGACTTTAATTTGAAGAATTTGAAATATATTATTGTTTAGCTAAACAAATATTATACTTGTTCCTAGTAAAATGTGCAAATGTAAGGACTTTTTATCAAAGAATTAGATTGCTTCAGAACTGCATCCAGCAACAGCAAACTATGAGAGAAAACAGTTCTCCTCTCTGTCCAGATTCTTTGAAGACTGAATGGGAAAACACTAAAAACTTGGATAGATAATTGGATGAACAAAACTGGGAAGCAATATAATATGGGAAAGATTTCTCACCATAACCAGCCATTATTCCATACTACTCAGAAAATCATTCAAAAATTTCAGCTCTTTTTTCTCTATCAAAGATTTTGTAGAATAAATTGAGAGAATATTTATTTAAAAACCTCAAACTACTATTTAGATCACAAAATTTGACTGATGAAATTCAGCCTCTGTGTCTTGAACCTGATGGATGATTTGCCTCTGTCTGCTTAATAAAAAGTGAGCAACATCTCTTAAAAGTATTTTTGCCTTAGAAGCTGTCCCCAAACCGCATAGAAAGTATCTCTGTTAGACATTTTGTTACATTAACTGACTATTGAATTAATATTGAGTCTTTATTTGAATTTCATGTGGGTTGAAAACAAGCAAAATATTTTTTTCATCATGTGCTCTTCCTGATAGAGGCTGAATACTTAATACCCAGAATGTTTCTTTCATTAGGATTCAGAATTAGAAAACAAAAAAGGAAACTTGCTCTTGACAATTTTTAATTAAAATACTGTAATATATATATATACATAAAACCATTATGCATTTCACAAAGTTTTGTTTTGTCTCACTCTTTTTTCCTTAGGTGAGACATTCAGCGGACACCAGCAAAAACTGCAGAGATTCAAAGTAAGGCTTCACAAGCATTCTATGTCTATGTGTTTCTTGTTAGAGATACATATGTCTATATATATTAAAGATTTGTAATTTATTTTGGAATAGACTTCTTTCTATAAACAAAAAGATCTGAATTTGGCAATATTTAGTACATCTTGGAGAGAATATCCTTTTTAAAATTCAAGGAGGTTTGTCTAGTTGAGAAATAGAGCATTATGTTTGGATTGGTAGGTTTTGTAATAAGATCTTGTACCCATATCCTGAGGGGCAGGAGTGAGATCATAGTTTAGATTTTGCTCTGCTGGACTAAAGAGAAGTCTTATTCCCATGGTGTGACTTTTCAGGTGTGCTATAAATTAAATGGAAATTTAGGGAGTGCATTGAATGACTAACAACAAGAACAGAAAACATACTGAGCACATCTAGCCTCTCTTCTTGTGTGATATTCCACACTAGCCTTTGTACAATGAATAATACTGGAAATCAGTTCACCAGGCCTTACAGAAAAGCATTCTCCAAGTTAATAATGTATTAAAAAATAAAATAAAATAAAATAAAATAAAATAAAATAAAATAAAATAAAATAAAATAAAATAAAATAAAATAAAATAAATACCTTTTTAACCTGAATTGTATTTCAGCTGTTTAAGAAAACATGATCAGTAGGCATATATGACCTGATGTCTCTTAGTTGTGTTGTTGGCACATCCACTGACATGATTAGGAAGTAGATCAGTCCCTAGCGAGAAGGCACTATACAACTGCTTAAATAGGACAGAGCAAATCTGTGACTATGTTATATGTGTATGTCCAGTTTGTCAGTGAGGTAAATTTTTATTTATTCGGATAATTCGGAGCTGTTGATCATATTATAAAATGCACAAATTTTCTCTGTCACCTGACATAGTTTGCTGGTGATATTAGACTATTTTGAGAAGTAAAGTTAGACTTTATAAGGATTTTTTTTTATCAAGCATTCTTCAGTCTGGAATAGAGATAAACTGAGGAAAGGCCAAATAGAGGTCTAAAAATCAAGTCTGGAGAAGACCAGAAGGGAACATCTGCTCTTTTTTCCCTCTAGCTCAAAATCTGGATTATTAGAGTGGAGGGTTCAGAACAAATACAGTTTATAGGGAAGCTGTGAGACCTCTTGCAATAACATATTGGGTATTCAAAAGCTTCTGCTGGCTCAGAGCAAGACTAGAAAAAAAAATGAAAGAAAAATCCCACAGAGCTGTTAAGTACACAGATATACTACATCTGGCTTCAGGACTCCCTGATGTGTAATTGTGTAAAGTACTCCGTACCTTAGTAAATTTGAATTACTAAGATCTTTGACCCTTCTTATTGTCATGGTATGGCTTCTAAGATATGCTATCAGTTGGAAAAGTGTGTGAAATGATGGGTAGTACAGAAAAGTACTTTAGAGTGTCTCTTTCTTTTGTTTTAACTTCATATTTTAATTCTTGATACATTTTGATCTTATAAAGTGTACTGGTAAAAATTCAGTTTCAGCAACATTCATTTTTGATTTCTTAAGCTGTGTTGCGAATTCATAATAAATGGAAATTATATTTGATTTCAACAGAAGCGGCTGTTCTAAGCAGTAAGAAACCTAGTGAAATGTCACAATTTTCCTCTCAGGTGTTCCTCATTGAGATGTTTGTATGACGTTAAGAGTGGGAAAACTATTACAGATAAGAAGGAAAACTAACCCCACCTAACAAGAATGTTTCTTGTGGTTTTATGAATTAAATGGGGCTTATAAACCTTAGAGAGAAGATGAAAATTATAGATCGACAGGAATAAGCTCCTTAGTCGAGATAGCCCTCTGTGAGCCAAACTCTGCTGATTATTTAACTTCCGCATCGAAAAGTCATTCTTTAGAGTCTTATCTTTGAAAGTATATGACAATTTGGTTTCTTTTATGAGGATACTTCTATTTATTTGTTTTCCTATGGAGAGTTATGTGTATTAAAAATGTCAATATGAGAACATTACAAAGAATGGGAGTAGCTAGTCTTCTGACAATCACCAAAAGCTCTTTTCCTTCCTATTCTTCTATTTACTTGCTACTGTTATTTTCTATGTTTCCATATAGATAGATAAGTTTCTTTCCTTCTTATATGTTGATTTTGGATTGATGGACAGATATGTTGTTGCATTCTTGGGCAGATTTTGTTGGAGGCTATCTGCAAGAGGTGTTTTTAACTAGCGTCAACCTCAGTTGGGTCAAGCCACTATTTTAAAATTTCCTCTCTTTTTGTCTCTTTATATTTCAAGTGAGAAAGGAACAATAGAGACAAATACTGGAAGATGATGTCTACAGCTAATTGACTGGCATATTTAAAGTGGGTTGTGGTTGCTTAGAAACCTTTATAGTCTTGTATAGCAGTGCAGTACAACATGTTTTTACAAGAAAAAGAATCACAGTGATAGATGGTCTGTGGCTTAACATTAAAGGGAAACATATTTACCAGTAACATTTTATTTTGTGAAGGCCAATTAAATAACATTACTAGCAAATTTTCAGGAGTGCCAGTGCCGTAAACTTAGATTCGGCATTACTGTGACTGTGGGCCAACCTGCTTGTCAGGCCTCCTATTTCTTCCAGCAGTATTCACTTCTTCCTGTGGCTGATCTTGAGAGCCTGCAATTTACTTTACAACAATAAAGTATACATTGTGTAGGAAGAAGTTTATTATGGAGACCAAAGGAAACTGAGGTGGCAAAAGTGGAGCAGCTTTTGATTGCATGACAACCTAATGACAAAAATTTTTACAGCAAGCGAATATTTAAAGCTTAAATTTTGTACTAGATGATAGGCCAGCAGAATGTCCTATAACAGTGCTGGCATTTCCAGTAGAGATGATTTAATAAAAGTAGCCAGAATAAGTCTAGTGTATAACTGGCTGTCCTTATTTGTGGAAATCTTATTCTCTACTAGTATATCTTTCAAAAACGTAAGTAACAGTTCCTTTCATTCATCATTTGTTTTCTGGGATCGACGGCAAACTAAATATTCAGACTTGCAAAAGCAGCTCTTAAATGCCTGCATATGACATCCCTGAAATCGCCATGATCTTCAGAATTAGGCTGTGATCTCTAAGTAACATATTTCTATTTCTCCGCTACTCTAAATGAACATATGCTCGTATGTCTGTAGCATGCCTGTGGCAGCAATGACGACATTTAAAATATTGACTTTTCATAAAAGACATGGAAATTATATATATATAAAAAGACTAGTTGATAATATGTTTTTTTCTTTCCTGTAGCATATCCCTATATTCTTTGAGAAGGGGAACTCTTCTTCACAGAAGTTTCTCCACTGTGATACAGGTTTCTTCCACAGCACTAACCTGCCTTCATAGAGTTCAGTCTGGATTTAAAGTTCCAGTGTTATACTGCGAAAAATTACAAATCACAGGAGTAATTATAGGATCTGGCCTACACAGGAATCAACAAATAAAGGGAGTGATTTTTACTGGGCAAGTTATTCTATTCTAACTAATTGCCAAAAGGGAGAGGGAAATACAAGCACAATAAATATTTATTAAATCAGAAGTTTTAGTGTTAATCAAAAAGTGTTACCAGTGTTTCAAAGTCAGGGTATATACCATAATCACCACAAAATAACAAACTGGCTGAGGTTGGCAGGGATCTCTAGAGACCATCTAGTCCAACCCCCTGCTCCAGCAGGGACACCCAGAGCACGGGGCACAGGGTGGCATCCAGGCGGGTTGGGAAGATCTCCAGAGAAGGAGACTCCACGAGGAGCCTCTCTGGGCAGCCTGAGCCAGGGCTCTGTTGCCCTCACAGGAAAGAAGTTCTTCCTCACATGGAGATAGAACTGCCTGGGTTTTAGTTTATACCCATTAGCCCTTGACCTGTAGCCTGATAATGGCCACCATCAAGAAAATTTCGGCCCCATTCTCTTTACATCCTCCCCTCAGGTGTTTGTACATAGTGATCAGATCCCTTTTTCGCATTCTCAGATAATTATCATAAGAAGACTTAATAAATCACAGAATCACAGAATGGTAAAGGTTGGAAGGGACCTCTAGAAGTCATCTAGTCCAACCCCCCAGCTCGAGTGGAGAAAAAAATCATCAAATCATTATCATTAAAAAATAATTAAAAATCATTATAATTAAAATCAAATCCTTAAAAGCATTCTGTATCTTTCAGATCAAGTCTATAGTTCTCTAATTAGTTCTTGAGTTTTGATTCTGCAGAATAACCAGTTTTCTTACTGACTGTTGATATGAACTCCCATTGCTCACTATTAATGAAGATTCAATTTGCAATAAGAACAGAAAGTATATTTAACTGTAAAACTAGTGATAATAACTTAACATAATACTCTGCCATATGTATAAAATGCTATTACATGTGCAAAATAAACTACTTATAATTGGAATTGAAAACTACTCCTAAATTTCCCATTAATCTAAACAATTGTTTATTACAAAACTATAGGCAGAATATTCAGTAGACAAATGTGGTATTTAATATGGTAGCATTTCTTTAACAAGCAGACATTCATTAAAAATATTAATAGAACACACATATTAGTATAACACAAAATAAACAATGCAAGAGAATATAAATAGAACAAATTACAGAGTAATGTTGATCTTATTTCCTGTAGATTAAACCCTTTTTATAATTTTATAATTTAATGGAAGGCCATTAAATGAAACTATTATTGGAAAAGATAAACTCAGGAACTCTATTTAGGAGAATTGCAGTTAAAAGCATTTTGCACCTCTGGATAGCAATAAAGGAAGTGGTCATGGTTTTCTCAGTCTAAATGAGTCATATGCCCTATTTGGCTTGAAAATAATCATTTTTTTGGAAAAGGTTAAGTTTTTACTAAGATAAACTTCTCATAAAGATATTACAGAAAATAGAATCAATCATAATATTTGATAGTATAACTTATTATTTTCACTTCAAGAACTTCACTAGCCAAGTTTATAGAGGTAATTACTGATATGAATTAAGTGAGTTATTAGATTCCCAGTATTATTACACTGAGGTTATAAACACTTGGCGCCTGCTGAAGGGAAAACTCATGTTATCTTTATAATTAGTATATAATGCATTCCTGGAGTTGTACAGATTCAGTTTTGTGGGTTTTTTTTTCCTTTTTCTTCCTTTTTTTTTTCTTTTAAAAGATGGCATCTCCAAGGAAACCTA